>JAJHUR010000689.1:0-27094 GCA_027495735.1 Lutjanus campechanus
GGCATGTTCTACAAGTCAGACAACTTATCAGGTGGACAACTTTGGCTGGTCCTCGAGGTGAGTTCTTCATAATGTCTTAAATCTCTGTCAGTGCGGGCCCTGGATCACAGTTGACTGCTGTTCCCAGACGCATCTCCAACTCGCATCTTCATAAAATACAGTATAGATTCTAATTTTAACGGTCTGACAGCGCTAATAGTTTTGTATTTCACTTAAAAGAATAGTTTGATACTTTTGGAAATGCACTTGCTTTGGTACTGCTCTCAGGTCTGTACATTAAATATTTAGCTAGGGCCAGTAGCTGCTTAGGTTAGCATAAAGACTGGAAACTGGGGAAAAACAGATGGTTAAGTAGACTATATTTTTGCCTAGAGCTAGGGTTGCTGTTTCCCTCTGTTTCCAATCTTTGTGCTAAACTAACCAGCTGTTGGCTGTAAACTGACAGATATGAGCATGGAATCAATCTAGCTAACTTCCGACAAGAAAGTGAATAAGCATACTTCTCTTAATGTAAAACAATTCCTTTAAAGGTACCTTGTGGAGTTTTTGACCCCTGCTGGTGCTATATCATCTCTGATTTCTTTTCAACATACACAAGCTTAGCATGTAGCATATATTCAGGAAAGAGGATAGGAAAGTTGACCCAGGTTCGGCTAGATTACTGGAGCACAGAGCAAAAGGGTCGGGAAGTAGGAAGCGTCAAGTGGTTAATCAGAATTTGAACGTCATCTTCCTACATAGCTAGCGAGCTAGCTAACTACATCTATGTTGCCATTAAAAATAGCGACCAAAAAATTACAATGCACTTGCATGAGACTGATGCACTGGCACTGACTCAGTGCTGTGAAGATAGGTGTGGCTACATGAGACTTGTCCTACACTTGAATTTGCCCCAATTAGTGCCTAATGAAACTGCTAATTTACCTCATAGACTGGCCGTGTCTAGAGCTATTTGACATCCAGCAAGAATATGGCAAGAAATTCAGCTAGCAATGAGCTAGCAAATGGCTGGAAAGAAGACTGCTAGCTGATGAATTTGGATGTAAACAATCCAGTTTTCAAAATGTAAAAAAAAACAAAAAACTTTGCAAATACATTATGTTGTAGAAAAAGCAGAAACACATTATTAGGCCTGAAGGTTACCTGCAGTGTGTTTTGGATAGTAACACTGAATGTAAACATAATATTTGTTTACAAGACAACCTCACAGGGTACCTTTAACTCTTACCATCCAAATACGGCATTTTTGTGTCTGTGAGCCCCAAAACTACTCTGAGTGAAACCCTTTAATACATAAGTGGTATTAAAATGGGCCTCAGTTCGGCACAGCATCCTACCAACATGAATGTTGATGCTATCATGCTGCCATGCGATGCTGCATTGCTTCCTCTGACTTGTGTGTGTGGGCTAGCTCTCCCCATGAATCATAATCTAGAGTGGTGAGTGATGGACGAGTCACTGGAGTTTCTCTGTCTCCCTCCCAGCTGTGCAACGGCGGCTCTGTCACAGAACTCATCAAAGGCCTGCTCATCCGAGGCCAGCGTCTGCAGGAGCCCGTTATCTCATACATCTTATACAGTGCCCTGTTGGTAAGATGGCCCTCTGCAAAGTTGCTAATGTCAACGGGAGGAGGTGGGATGCAAACATGCAGAGAGCTGGCTGGGGATTTATTTTCAGCAGGGGGAGTGTGGCAGGCAGTAATGAATGTCTCTCCTTCTGAACAGCTGTGGGAGTTCTTATATATAGTTTGTACAGCTCCACCTTTGATGCATCGTATTCTAATTTATGACAAATGACTAATAATGCGACCATGATTCATGTCGAGCACCTTGTGTTTTCTGTCCTCTGACTTGAAAGGGTCTCCAGCATTTGCACAACAATCGGATTATCCATCGTGACGTCAAAGGCAACAACATCCTCCTGACAACTGAGGGAGGAGTCAAACTGGTTGACTTTGGTAATGGTCTTTGAAAGATGCAATTTAATCGAATCATGGATTGCCAGGAAGAGACATATTCATCATAGTCTGAGAACTGTGTCTCAGCTTTATCTTCTCTTTCTGACATGCATTGTTAGATACAGGGTTGAGGAGTAATGGATTACATGTAATGTGTACATCACATTTATGTAATTAGCATACAAAAAAGGGAACCATATTCCATTACAGTTACAGAAAATAAAAGACCAAAAATTAAGAATTATATATTACCATGCACAGTTTGCACACATTACAACACTTCACAAGTCTCCTCTTATCTTAAATCAGAAAGAGGAACGACATCCTAGTACAGTGACAGTTCTGTCTTCAGCTGTGAAAATGTTGTCAACAAGACAGAAAAATGTGCAGCTACAGCCGAACATTATCTTAGCTACACAGACCAACTGCTAAGGTTCGCTACACAGATCTACAGCTAATGTTAGCTACACAGATCAACAGCTAATGTTAACTGCACAGTCCAACCGCTAACCTTTAGCTACACAGATCTATAGCTAATGTTAGCTACACAGAACAACTGCTAACTGTAGCTACACAGACCAACCGCTAAGGTTAGCTACACACCAGCAACTTATGTTAGCTTCACAGACCAACAGCTTATGTTTGGCACACAGATGAGCAGCTAATGTTAGCTACACAGACCAACGGTTCATGTTAACCACGCAGACCAATGGCTAATGTTAGCTATGCAGATTCATTCATTCAGTATTTATGCATAACAAAGCAGGGAATAGCTGGACAAATTATTAAATCTAACAACAAACATAAAACATTATATTAGACTAAAAAAAACTTCTTATTTGATATTAAGGTAATCCAAAAGCTACAGAAAGTAATCAAGTTACATCACTTTAATATTGTGATACTTGGGTAATGTTACAGTCTACATTTTTGTAATGGGTAATGAGTAATTGTTCTTGAATACATTATTAAAGTAACTCTCCCAATCCTGGTTAGATAAATGAGTCAGTTTTGGTATTTGACTGATCTATGGTGGAAGTGTCAGCAGCACGTCCCTGCATTATTGTTTGTGAAGGCAAACAGAAGCACAGGATAAACCACTTCATGTGCTCCACACTTTTAGTCCCTTGCTCACCATAACATCTTTTTATTTCATGGAGCGTAGCCTTAACCCAAGGCTATTATTGCTCATTTAAATTGCATTATTTGATCCTTTGCATATTAAAAGAAAGCTGTTATGGCAAATGACTTTGAGTCACCCCTAGGCATGTTTATGTCCTCTGTGTCATGGAGATGAAGTGGACTCATGCTGATAAAAATCTGTCCTACATAATTTGAAATGATTATAGCCCATTATTATTACTGCTTGGCAGGTTGCCACACTAAATTATATGCCAGGATTTATTGATTAATTCAAACATTTACTCTCTACCATAAATTATATTTTATCCACAGAAAATTCAGACTGATAAACACCCTAATATATATATGTTAATTACTATAAGAGGTGATTAAATGATATTTTCTTGATATTTTTTGTAGGTGTTTCAGCTCAACTGACCAGTGCACGTTTGCGGAGGAACACATCAGTCGGGACTCCATTTTGGATGGCTCCTGAGGTCAGAGTCTACGCTTCACTTAACACACACATGCTCATCTATGATAATGCAAATAGCACACGTGTTAGTACCTACACGGAACATTTTAAATGAGCAAAATCTGTCATAAAGAGCGAGGGGGAGAGAGAGAGAGGCTGGGTTATTTCCGTGTGGCTCTCCCTGGTGTCATTGTGTATTCCCCTCCACGGGTGCAGCTCTGGAGGTCGCCTCAAGGTTAATAGCTGGGAGTCTGTGGCCCCTCGGCTTACTCCGTGGCAGAAATGAGGTGCGGTGATTGGGCTGGTAGGGAGGGACCTCTGGGGCAATTAGAATAAACTCAGCTGTAAAATGTAGTGTCAGTTATAATTATTGACTGTGGAAAAGAGAGGCTCATGGCACCGGCGACTGAACTGACCCACCTTTCACTGTTCAAATAGTCCATAAATATAGATGTTTGTAACTCTGCCAGATTTTAGGAAGTGAGCAAGAGAGAGAGCTATAAAATTCAGCTTTATGATCCTTTTGAGCATAATTTCCTTTAAATTATTACCCAATTTTGCTAAGGTGATATTAATAAAGTGCTTTATTTCAAAAATTTGACACAGTGTTCAGCTAAAAAGTGAATTAATTTCACCTCACTGGCAGATTTCCTCATGTGTAAGGAGAAAAACTGGATTTTAGGCCTCAGTAAGAGTCTAAATGAGCTGTTCGGATGGTCACTGTTGTGTTATATTGCCAGGTCATAGCCTGTGAGCAGCAGTATGACTACTCCTACGACGCCCGCTGTGATGTCTGGTCGCTCGGCATCACCGCCATCGAGCTGGCAGACGGAGATCCTCCGCTGGCTGAGATGCATCCAGTCAAAGCCCTCTTCAAGATCCCACGGTGAGTCCACTAGAGGGCGCTCCTGCCACACAGCTGGAGGCTGCCTGCACAAAAGGACACTCAAAATACTGCTCTCCATTATGTCAGGAGGACAACGGCAAACTGAATTTGACAGAAGGGGTGATGAGAGGGGGGGAAAAAAACAACAGAGGCTTTCTTGACAAATTGATTTATTTTTTATTATGACAGAGTTAAACTGGATATTTGTGGTTTGATCCATGGTTCTTGTTGCCGTTTCATTTTCCAATCTGAAAGGGGAGCATCTGCTGAATAATCAGTGTTTAAAATCTTCATCATCAAAAAAAATGCAGCAGTGTTTGGCCTTAAAATTAATGCAGTGATTCAATCTGTAAAAATATTCACTGCTGGAGACGGTGTGCGTCTGATGATCATTTGAGAGCTTAGTGGCTACACGCGGTTGACCTTTTGTTATCAGCACAATCGCGCAATTATCTCTCAGTTAGGTAGAGATATGCCCTTCTGATTGCAATTTGCATTGGTGATTAGCTCCATTCACATTGAGATGAGGCTGTCACCTCCTCCCCGTCACAATGTTATCTCCTCCCTGCCAAGCCAGAGGAGGAATATGGATGGCTCGTGTGGCAGGAATTATGGAGCTAACGCAGCATTTCATCAGCACCAAATTTAACCAGAATTTAAAATAATTACAAGAGAAAAGACGACTAAGAGCGGGATGCCTCTGTAAAAATTAATGACACTAATTCAGAATTTGGTTTTTACTCACGTGTGTCACTGTTTTTTTGGTGGAGTAGATGTAACTTGGGGATTGTATGTTTGGGAAAATTTTAAAAGAACAACCTGGAACTGGATGAGTGGTTTCTGTCAAGTAGGAAGCACGTTTCCTTATCAAACAGCAGCCATAATAAGAGGGGGCATATGCATTTCCCATGTCAGCGTTTAAATCTATTTCACTGCTGCAGATTTCTGAGACTCTTTGACTTTGGGGATAACTAGGACGTTGATAGAATTGGACACATGTCTTTAACTGACATTCCTTCGTCTCTGTTCCAATCAAAATAGATATTTTTGCCCTTTTTGGAATGAACTGGGACCTTAAAGGCTTGGCAGTTGTGGTATAAATCACAGCAAATGTGTTGAACCATGAAATCATTCTGTTAACATGTCATTTATCTCAAATATATTTTCCCCATCTCTGCGGCTCGGCGGCAGACAAAATCACGAGGAAACGTGGTGTAAATTATGACTCCTGTGTGAATTACTTTCTAAATAGGGAAATGTGTTTCACCTTTGGGTCTTTAACGGCGTCGAGAGTGATTCACGACGAAATCAGACAGATTTATCTTCACGGGTTTTGATGATTGCAAAGTTCTAGATTTTTATCTATTTAATACGTCACAAACCGTTACCAGAGGAGCCTTTTCTGAAGTATTGTCCTTGGGTAGTACGTGTTTTATTAAACCGTATGAGCACTAAAACACGCAATGAGCATTTTCATCATTCTGGTATTTTACAGTTGCACACAGTAATGTGTTTCCAGGCTAAAGGGTTCACTATCATGCTGTTAATCTTGTGTGTATCATCCACCTTATCATTCCTCCTCTCTGAAACACATTTAGATTGTAAACAAAAAATATATACAAGCTAATATTCAATATACAATAAAAATACACCTCAGCTATGGTTCATGTTATAGATTTATATATATGTATTCAAGCAGCATGTAGTCGTATGCAGGTGTGGGGAGTAACAGATTATATGTAACAGGATTACATAATAACAAAAAAAAGGCAATCATATTCCATCCAGACATTTATTTAGTAAAAATAGAGATTATTAGCAGGATTACAATTTTAAAAATCATCTTGAAACAAAAACCACCCCTTTGGGCTGATCTTACAGTTGTCAATTCATAGTCATGGTTGCTAGTAAAGTTGCTAGTAGTCTCACTGGGTGGAGATTTTTATTTTATTATGTCTTTTAATCATAGAAGGAAAACAACATCACAGAAGAGTTCAAGGTCTACCTTCTAGCTGTTAACTTGTACTTTTAACATCCAAAGACTCTACTGTACAACAAGTTTACAAATAAGATAGCTAATGTTAGCTACACAGACCAAGCGCCTACATTAGTTACACAAACTAAATGCTAATTTTAGCTACACAGACCAACTGCTAATGTTATCTACACTAACCAACCGCTAACTTTAGCTATATGGACTAACCACTAATGTTAGCTGCACCAACCAACTGCTAACATTAGCTACATAGACCAGCCGGTCACATTTGCTACTCAGACCACGTGCTAATGCTAGCTATACAGACCAACTGCTAGCGTTAGCTGAACAGACCAATTGCTAACATTAGCTCTGCAGACCAACAGCTTGTGTTAACTACACATACCAACTGCTAATTTTAGCTACACAGACAAACTGCCAACATAGGCAGCACAGACCAAACAATAATGCTAACTGCACAGACCAACTGCTAACTGTAGCTACACAGAAATCCAGTTAGCTAGCTAACCTATCAATAGTGCTGGTGCTGGTGACCAGGATGGTGTGGCCAAAAAAACACAAGCCCCAGACTGAATAAGTATTTTATTTGAAGTCTGAGTGTGCTACTTAACAAAGTACATTTAAATGTGTATAATTACAGTGAGTATTTTTTCATTTTTAAAGTCACCCTACCAACCCTGGTCATATATCTGTGTTTCACCTGTGTGTGTGATGCTTTTTGTTATCGTTCTCTCTTCTTCTGAGAAAACCGCTGTTAGTTTTCAGTGGACGGTCTCTGTTGTCAAGCTAAAGATTTAATGGCTTCCTGGTAAGAAACAAATAAACACTCAGTGCTATCGCCACTTTGACTGCAGGAGCCAGCAGCAGATAGCCATTATGTCACTGTTTTGGTTGTGCAACGGGAAACCTGCACAGGTGGAAATGACTCTTGTCCCAGCAGGCGGCTGTAAACGATAAGAGGAGCTCTGATATCTGTCAGGGGGGACGCTGATGAGCTCCATGAATTAGGGTCACCTTGGTGCGTGGTCTGTTTGTGCTTCAGAAATATCTGATACCTGATGAGCTGTGACATACCGCCGATCCATGCATGTGTGTAAATCTCAGGTAGATTGTTCTGCTGGTTTTTGTGGCTTTTAATTTGAAGTTGACTCAAAGGCTTTTGTGAATTTGCTCTTCCTTATGATCAAAAGTAATTGAGTGTGTTACAGTGTGAATCACAGGTATGTGGTGACCATGGATGAAGGTAATGGAGCATGTCAGAGGGTAAAGTTGTAAAATCATCAACTGCAAAATTAATTACAGATCCTCAAGACAAAGATGGTCTGTGATATTTAATATGCAGGAAGGTTAATTGCTTGCATCAATGCTCTCTACGCTCAACAGGCCGAGTGTCCATGTAAAGTCAAAGTGTGTGTAAAATGCGTTGTAAAGGTTAGAGGCAACAAAGACTTCCAAGGTTGTGTTTATTCGGCCAGATCCCTGTAGATATTAGCCACATATTTAACAGTACGTGTGTCTGTCTGAGCAGTCACCAGAACAAGCCAGATGGAAGATAGAAGTAAATGATAGCTTGTCAGAGGCAAGAAAGCCTAATCAAATCATGAGGATCGGAGAGAGAAATCCAGACCAGTGTGCTGGAAGAGATAGCTCTTCATGGAAAAAGCCTGAGTTAAAATCTGTGGAGCAGAACAGCCAAGGGTGAGGGATATCACAGAAGTTTCTGGTGTTTCTGACAGAGAATCAAATCTTTCAAGAGGCGAAGAATCAAGTTTGGAGCAAACTAAAGTTATATCTTGAATAACATGTTCAATCCATGCATTAATGAACGATATGGAAGCACATTTCTGTCAATATGATGGAAAAAAGAAGACACAATAAATCATTATAATGACAAACTTTCTTAAAATAATGACTTGGTATCTCAAAATAAGGAGAAACTTTCTCAATTTAATGAATTAGTGTCTCAAAATAATAAGTTAGTGTCTCAAAATAACGACATAGAAACTAAGCCATTATTTTGACATAAATTTAAGGTCATAAATGTCCTTAGGAGGCGAAGTTTCGGCATCCCCTCAATGTCCATACCTCGTTCTGAAAGGTAGGAATAAATGATAATTTATATCCATGGGCCCAGAGAAAACAGATAAATACACAGGAAGAAAAAATGTTTGTTCATGCTTATATTAGGAGGGAAAAGGGGGGGAAGTAAATAAATAAATAAATAAAAATAAGTGGGAAATGTATATAAAAATTAGGGGTGGGACTTTAACGCGTTAATTATGATTAATTAATTACAAAAAAAATAACGCGTCAAAAAAATTAACACATTTAATCGCGGCACGGAACGGAACGTTTGTCAGTGCTTGACTTCCTGGTCGACCGATCACACTAATGCACAAGACAGGCCAAAACACACCGCCGGCGGACGCCGCGCGTGAAAACAGCCGCCCCCATTATTTTCTATGAAGAAGCCTGGCACTGGCGGCGGCAGGCGCGCACCGGCGCGCGGCCCCGCAGGGCTTTACGCCACGAGAAACGCGGGTTTACCACGAGAAACAACAGTTCACTGCTTCAATATAATGTTGGCTCAACTACAGTCGTTATTTACTTGTGTGTTTCTTGCTTTTCACTGTAGTTTCAACTGTTTCACCTGTTCCTCCTGAGCTCCAGTTCCTCTCTCTGCCTGCAGTCTGTCTCCCTGCAGCTCATCTCTGCCTCTGTGTAGAACGATGGAGAGACTAGAGCCTCTTTACAGACACTTGTGCTGTTTGTCTTGACTTGGTTTGACTCTGCTAGTCAGGCCTGCATGGCAGGGATTCACATCTCAGTGCTGCCGAGGTGTGTGTCTGTTAACTGTTTTTAGTCAAGTGGCTGACGCTGGACGTTTCACTTCACTTTCACAACAATATTTTGTTGTTTAAATATATGTATGTGTCTATCATTTGATTAAGTCATATACCAAAATCCATTTATATTGAAAAATGTTGCTTCTTGTGGTAAATATGGTTATGCGATTAAAATGCGATTAATTGAGATTAATTAATCACAAAGCCTCTAATTAATTAGATTAATTTTTTTAATCGAGTCCCACCTCTAATAAAAATATATAAAAATAATAAAATTGTTTATCAATTGGCTCATCAATCAGTCAAATGATGAAAAAAAAGATAAAATAAAAAATATGATATTTTTTGGGGCCATTTAATTAAAAATAGATCTGTTCTTAATTATAACCTTACAGTTATGTTTTCCATGTAATAACAATCCTTAACGTTCTCCCTCCATTGTGTTACTGATCATCTTCTGAGCAGTTAAAAGTAGGACCCTCAGTACTAATATCCGGTTGTTATGGTCTATATCTTATGCTAATATTCCCAATATAAAGTAAGATGGGTTTAAGGACCTTTTTTTGTCTTCTCAAAACCACAAATGTCAGCCTCATGTTGGCACCTGAAGAAAAGTCAGGAGATCACCAAAGTCTAAAGGATTCACCCTCTGACGCCTCACGAATGTCACGACCGTAAACAGTCTTATGCTCGGGATCAAACTGGTGGACCAACCAAGTGACAGTGCCTGGAGCAGTGCTAGCTAACGTGGCTAATAATTGCAGATTAGCGTGCATTTTGGGTTAGGTTTTTCTCTGAAACCCTTTGACAAAGCTGTTGTTTAAAAAATTCCATCAACAGCGGTGAAACATTTTACTTCTGGATGATTACGATTGATAACCTGTCGGCTCTCCAGTCTGTCACATAAAGAATGTCAGGGACGATGCTGATTTGGAAACGGCGTGTAGCTCGTTTCTCATTGTTCCTGTGAAGTCCAGCCATGATCATGTCACAGTTTTCCCATCATCAGACACCGATGCAGTTTTGACCCCTGACAAAAAAGATCGTTGGCTGGTTGAATGACTTTCCAATCATGAGTAAAAGGCTTTAACATCTCCATCTTTGATGCTGTTATTGCACTGCTCTGTGTCGTGTCCAGGACTGCAGCATTTGGCGATGTGGCAGCCAAAGACGTGATAAATGTAGTAGTAGTTATCCGTGTTCGTGCATGTATGCAGAAAGAAGTGCTGGTGCTCTGGCGGCGGTGATGGATGAGCTGAGATTTTAAACGGGTGGTCTATATGCTGAAGAAATCTTTATTTTGGACCCTTGTGCTCATTCTCTGTTAAGTCTGCATAAAGGCTGCTTTGTTTCAGCTTTAAGATGCTACTTCCCTCTTTTTACTTTTTTGTCTTTAAACGAAGGAAATTCATGAATCTTTTACAAATTATTGTGAATTTTATGGCAGTTTTGATTTATTTGTCAAATATGAATTACATTACAATTATCTGTCATAACTTTGCTAAAAAGAAACACAACATTGCTGCAGCTCACCTCAGAATCAGAAATATATGTTTTCCCCCTGGCCTGTAGTGCTGTTTATCCATATATATTGTTTTGGTGTGAGTTGGCAAGTTTTGGGGATATTGGCCATAAAGATGTCTGCCTTCTCTTGAGTATAATGGAACTGGATGGCTCTCAGCTTGAGGTGCTCAAAGCACCAAAAAATACATTTAAAAAACTCAACAGCAATGTCTCTTTCCAGAAATCATGACCCAGTCACTCAAGGTAATCCACAGAGCTGTTGTGAGCAGTTTCATGTAGTGATGGGAGCAATCCGATCAGGCCTGAAATTGAGGCAAGTCAGTGATCAGATATTGATCTCACACTATCTGCAGTAGGACTGTGTAATGGCAAGAATACTTGTCACGATACAGGGGCTATGATTCGATATATTGCAATATGGTACGATACTGTAAGCAAGCTGATATATTGCTATTTTTAGATCAAATTTTAGGAAAACTGTTATAGCAAACATATTGCCATATGCATAAAGTCAGAGTTAAAAAAGTTACACTGTGCGCAGTCAGAAGTTTAAACACAACCCAAAAAAATTAACCACTGCCATGAAGCTTTCCATTTGTCACAATATTTTGCTGCAGCACATGCGAATGTCACAAGCCCACACTCCTACAGGTGCCTCGCAATTGTTAGAGAACGCCATTACATTACACAAACTAAACAAGCTTTCCAGATGGTGATAATGGAATGTAACTAGATCGATTATCATCAACTGGCACCGAACTTTTCACTACTACACTGAAGTTTCAGCCTCGCATAATCTTACACATAATATCAATATTATTATTATTATTAATAGTAGCAGTAGTAGTAATAATGTAGTGATAATAATGAAGAAGGATTGGAACTGAAACTGATCAGTTCATCTCTATTTTCTCTCTATTTTTTAGTTTTTCAAATGTATCTCTTCGTGCTTTGAGCACCTCAAGCCAAGTGCCCTCTAGTTCCATTATATTTGAGAAAAAGCAGACATTTCTAGGCTGATATCTCCAAAACTTGGCAACTCACACTAAAACAATCCAGATGGATAAATAACACTAAAGGGCAGAGGAAAACCATGTATTTTTCATTTGTGGGGGGGAAACTGTCCCTTTAATCACCTTTAAAGACTCAATGTTGTCTGGTATAGTGGACATCTGGCAAAGAAACAGATTTTTATATCTTGATCATGATAATTATAATGATTCAGACCCTTTAAAGTCATTATGTCATGTGTAAAACCACAGATCTGTATGGAGATGTTCTGAGCAGGTCTGAGCACTGCACTGCACACTGACAACACTGAAGCAAGTGTCGCACTGAAGAATTTCTTGAATGAAAAATAACATCATTTGGAAAATATGGCGGAATTAAAAATTCTGCATATGAAGTATCTTATTCAAATATTGCACTGGCCTGATTTTTGTCTCCCTTCGTGGCTTAGTTGCAGCCGTCAAGTGCTGTTGACACCTCTGTGATTTTTGCCTCAATCCACTGTGAGGAGCGTCTGACAGTACAAGCTCTGCCTGGACCTGGATTTGAATAAGCCATTTGTGTTTACAATATGAGCCAGCACTCTCACAAACACTGAAAGAAAAAACTGCCTGAATTTGCTAAGCACAATGCATGCACTTGACAGTGTTATCAGCAGTGTGCTGCTATATTGACTTTGTAATGTATAAGCAATATGGTACAACATCAAGGCGAGAACGTGTCTTCAGGCTCATATTAGAGGTTGCATTGAAGCAGTCAGTTACTGGCTTTGATCTGCACTTTGGAAAGGATTGCCTGTCTGAATCCTTATCAAAGACTCGACTAACTTAGTGCTGCGGAAAATGACAGATTTTGTACCCCAACATCCTCCCCTCGCTTCCAAAAGAAGAGAAAAATATGTTAAAAATATGTCAAATATGTTGTAGTTTAATGTGTTGCTACCTCTGGTTTCTTTGTGATAAACAAAACGAAACTTTTTTTAAAATGAAAAATCCAAATTCATGTGTTTTTTCTTGTTACTCTTCTCAAAACATTATCAAAATAATGACTTAATATCTCAAAATAATGACTTAAAATCTCAAAATAATAACAAAAATTGATCAAAATAATGTTGGTATTTCAAAATGTCTTTGAAGTCATTATTTTGAAATAATGACTTTGAGATACAAAGTCATTATTTCAAAATAATGACTTTGTATCTCAAAATAATGACTTTGGATCTCAAAATAATGACTTTGTATCTCAAAATAATGATTTAGTATCTCAAAATAATGACTTTGTATCTCAAAATAATGACTTCATATCTCAAAATAATGACTTCATATCTCAAAATAATACCTTGGCATCCAAAATAATGAGAAACTTCCTCAAAATAATGACTTAGTATCTCAAAATAATAACAAAACTTTATCAAAATAATGTTAGTATTTCAAAATAATGACTTAGCATCCAAAATAATGATAAAAGTTGATCAAAATGATGACTAAGTGTCACAAAATAATGATTTAGTATCTCAAAATAATGACATAGTATCTCAAAACAATGAGAAATTTTATCAGAATAGTAAGTTAGTATCTCAGCGTCATGACTTACCATCTCAAATGGTTAGTGATAAACAAATTGAAATGCCAATCCATGCAGATTTTTCTCCTTTTATTCTTGAGATTTCATATTCTACATGTCTGACAGCGTTATGAAACAACACGTGTGAATTAATTAACCCTGTTAATAATAAATGTCTGGAGCAGGTCTGTCACTGTTTGCCTGACAGTGACAAAAGGCTCAGCCTCCAGCTGTCAGACTGGCAGCTCCCTGTGAAGATGACTGTACTCGGGGCCCGTCCAGCCTTGGCTCCTCACACAGACCTGCCTCCTGTCATCGTGCACACTTGAAAAGTATTAGCCTCATTATAGATTGCCTCCGTAAATGCTGCTGACAGAGGTATAACTAGCTCCCATAACTTTTGGCTCCCAATGGCAGATGCTTGCTGCCAGACAGTGGAGGAGCTGTTATCATTTGTCACTTTTTCTGTGGCTGCCACAGACCTGGACCCCGACCAGCTCGTCCTCGGACCAAAAAACTCTCACCGGAGTCTGACGGTCACACTCTGCCTGCCAGCGATCATTTGTCAGCTAACTCAGGAGACAAGCTGAAAGGCTTTTAATTTGCAGCGACGAACGTCATGATGTCATTTGAATGCGTTTCGTTCAGTCACGGCTCTTCAAATATTATGCTGACTTTTATATGTGTGATTTGTTTCAGAAATCCCTCCCCTACGCTACGAAACCCAGGGCAGTGGTGCAGAAGTTTTATCCACTTCATCGGCCAGTAAGTGTCCTCTAACTCCAACCTGTCAACCTTTGTTCTCTTTCTGTTTTAATTCTTTCCAAAGAAGTAGTCGTTTTCCAAAAAGCACACAGGACAACAATTAATATTAAACTAATAGCCTGTCCTTCTCTTAAGAAATTAGGCTAATTCAGATTTTCAGAATGTATGGGCCAATATTTCTTTAATTATATGGACTTTTTCACTTAAATGTATTCAATGAAGAGTTTGGTTTGGTTGATAAATAATATGATGAGTGGTCTGGTGCAGATGTGGGTCTTTCAGCATATAGTCTTGAGTAGGGCTGCACAATTAAAAGAAATATTATTGAAATTGCAATATGTCCAAGTGCAGTATCCAAATCACAGAAGCTGCAGTTTTTTTGATAGAGATAAAATCTTGTTGTCACAATATTTTGCTTGTTAAGATCTTGTTCTGAACTTGTTTTTCTTGACCTGTAACACTATTTATACAATTTCAAAAGAGTTTCATGTGTTAAATCTGTCAAGACTTTTGAATGAATGACTGAAAGTGATATTTGAACACCTGCTGGTAATATACACGACTTAAAGCCGAGGTAGGCAGTTTATTTTTGGTGACACTGGGCAAGAGTTCCATAATAATCTTTAAGCACAATGTAATTCTAGCGGTCTGAAAGAAAACTACACTCTTTCTCTTTCTTCTCTTGGCTCTGTTCTCAGGTTTTAGAAAATCTAGTTTGTGACAGGAGACTTTGGCCAATCACAGGTCGATGAGATGGCCTCATTCCAAAAACGTCTGAAATTTGACAACCTGGGAAATAAATGCAACAATTAATTATCTTTTATATAGTTGTTGGTTTCTTTAACAGACACAGTGCACATTACATTGCTGTAAATAAGACAGAGTTAGCCAAGAGACTATTTTATATCTGTAGTCCAACACTACATAATGTAATTCAACACTTTTCATGTGGATGTCAAATCAGTGTTTATGGTAAATGTAGTCAGTTGAAGCAATTAATTCCTCACTGTGTGCTACATTTACAGAGAAACAGGAAGAGTTCTGCTGCAAAATCTGTTGTTTTTCCTGCATCCAGTGATGTCAGAGTGACACCACTGGGTGCAGGAAGAACTACAGGCTCCAACTCTCCATGTCTGGGTGGTCAGGCGTTGTGCTAGATGAACATTTTTGCCACCTAAAACTATATTGTGACCAACAAAGTAATATCTGTAGGCTAGGGTGGCAATAACATGTCACAATGGGTGTGAGAGTCACAAGCTTACCTGCAATGCATCCTGGTACATGTAGGCACTGCTGCAAGGCTCTGTGAGCAGGAAAACTCTATTTTTCGTGATCAATATAGCAGCACTGAGGAATTTATTGCTTCTATTGACTACATTTACTTTCAACACTGACTGGACTGCCACATGAAAAGTGACAAATTTTCCCTTTAAGATCATAAAAATTTGTATGAGCAGCTACTCTTTAAATGCAAATTATTTTTCTACACAGCAGTTGTTCAGTATGAGTAGATAAAAGGTACATGGAGATAATGTGTTTTTTAAAATCAGGAACAGCTGAAGATTAGCTATAGTCCAACATACAGCAGGTGTGAATGTGCATGTAAACATGAAGGGAATTGAAATTGATATTTTATAGGCAGATTCTATCAACCCTCTTGTCTTTCTGTTCATTGACTTTAATTTGTGTAAATCTGCCACAGAGGAACAAACTAATTCACCTGAGTTATCAGGTCCATCAGTGGCCCAGATAACTTATCATTTGCTCCACTGTGCAAAGCTAATAATGTCAGGGGTGGCTTGTAATGGTTGCTCAGAATATACAACCTTAATATCTACTGCGCAGAGGTGTGTGAGTCTGAGCCGTAATGAGAAAATAAAATTCAATTTGTTTGGAGAATTATTTGTGTAGGCATGGTTTCTGGCTAACATTTATGTTGGAGGTTTGCGGTGACATGCAATAACTGAAAAAAAGAGTAATTGAAGAAACAAACAGACCATCTGCCTTGAAGGTCTTTTTTATGTCACTTGAGTTATTGATTGGTCAGAACGGAGTCAAGGCATATTAGCCCTTAAACCAGCCAGCACACATTGAAGTGATGCTAGTTTTTATACTTTTTACAAGTGTAATTTCGACCGTTTTTAATTGGATATGTTTTGGATGCGGCTCTGTAATCTGTGTTAATGGATTGTGTGATATCATATCAGAAATAATCTCCCCCAAACAAAGCCCAGCTGAGTTCAATGTGGGGAGGCTGGACAATGTTATCAAGCTTTGCAGGCTGTTTGTGAAGCCTTTGCAGGCCTCTGTGGGTGTGAGAGTGTGTAAGGGAAACTGAGGTGCGGAGGTGGGGGGGTTGTTTTCGGGATAATGAATCCATCACCAGTGTCTGCACTTGTGCAGCCAAAGAGCTGACTTCTGTGACAAAGTGGCCTGCCGTTCAGCATCCCGGCAGCACAGCCTTGCTAATAGCAGCAACCTCTGCTTAATGTCCTGACGCTAATGAATTCATGGAATTAACTTTCAGAGCGAACAAACTGATAAAAGAAACAGAATTTCAGTGTAGATTAGGTGCTAAGAATTAGATTGGTGTTTTCCTACTATCTCACCTCTGCCTGCAAGTGTTGGTGTTGTAGCACTCAAACACACACACACACACACACACACACAAGCACACACAAACACACATCCAGACTATGAAAGTCTGGAGCTGAGCAGGTATTTCAACAGTACAAGTGTAGAGTGTTGATGGATGTTGAGTTCAGGTGAGGATTACAAGTCATCTGCGGCTGCAACTAAGGATTATTTTCATTATCAAATCTGCCAGTTAATTTCACAATTAATCTAATTTAATTAAATTAATTTGTTTATTTTTTTCTGCTCATGTAAAGCGCACATCTCCAGAAAAAGAAAAAAATACATGAAGTTGTTGTTCACAATCACGACACAAATAGATTTGTACATCTCATGAATGAAAAGGAGCAGGGAGAAGATAAATCTTATTTTGCCTGCCGCTTACGCAAAACATAAATAAACAGCTGAAATAGATGGTCTATCCATCTACAACTAGAGTTGTCACAATATTATAATTTCAAACCTTGATACAACACTAATACATATTTTTTAAATTTTGTCTAGAAAATGTTTGCCTGGGTCCAGACCTTCCAATCTTCCCACTTATGATTAAAAGTGTTACAAGTTGACGATTCAGTCTGATATGAGGTTAATGAAATCTTCAATTAGTCTTCAAATTACTTATTTTTCCAACCAACAGTCCAAAACCCAAAGATTCTTCATTTACAATCATAGATGATTA
Source organism: Lutjanus campechanus (assembly GCA_027495735.1). Taxonomy (NCBI): domain Eukaryota; kingdom Metazoa; phylum Chordata; class Actinopteri; order Lutjaniformes; family Lutjanidae; genus Lutjanus; species Lutjanus campechanus. The sequence goes on from JAJHUR010000689.1 coordinate 17,459, forward strand.
AATGACTGAAAGGATTAATCAATTATCAAAATTAATCTGGGATTACGTATTTCTAAATATTTACTATTTCTATGTTCTTATAATTTCTTCAATTCTTGAATGGGAGCAACTGTAACACAACAAATAGTAGTACAAGTAGTAGTATAATAGTAGTATTCTGATTCTGACTAAATTTGTGTCAATCAACTAACTGATGAATCAATCAATTGTTGCAGCTCTAAAGTCTTGTAGGGCTGCAACTAACTAATATTTCCATTATCTAACGACCTTCATGATCAATCATTTAGTCTATAAAATGTCAAAAAATCTGTGAAAAATGATCATCGCAGTTTCTTAGAGTCCAAAGTTACGTCTTCAAATTGCCAGGTTGTTTCTTTTTTTTCCAACCAACAGTCCAAAACCCAAAGACTCTGGAACCAGAGAAGCCAGCGACGTAGCCAATGTTTGACATCACGCAAATAAAAAGGATCAATTGATTAGCAATTACCTATTTCTATTTCTGTTTTCTTATCATATCTATACACTTGTACATACTTATGTTCTTGAGTGGGACCAACTGTAATGCAGCCGATTTCCCCCTGGGGATCAATAAAGTATTTTCTTTCAGTCAACCAACCGATTAATCAAACAATCGTTGCAGCTCTAATTACACGTCCTCTAGGGATGCAAATAATGATTATTTTCATTATTGATTAATCCACCAATTATTTTCACAATTAATCATTTAGTCTTTAAAATGTAAAAAAAAAAGCTCTTCACAATTTCCCAGAGTCCAAAGTGACGTCTTCAGATTGTTTCTTTTGTCCAACCAACAGTTCAGAACCCCAAAACTCTTCATTTATGACAATAAATGACAAAGAAAAACAGCAAATCCTTAAATTTAACATGGCTCCACAATAGGGATTGCCCACTTGCCCGGGGCAAGTAAAATGCCATGTTGTTCAAGTAAATCTGGCGACTCACTTGTTCAACCGGGCAAGTTGTGAAAAAGATTTAAGCTATGAAAATATTTTGATAATCAATTAATGGTTAAAGTAACTTCTGATGGCAGAAAATGCTCAATATCCCTTTTTTTCCCAAGTATTACCATATTAAACTGAATATCTTTGGATTGTAAACAAAACAGACATGTAAAGATATCGCATCATATCATTTCAGAGACGTTGCAGCTCAAGATTAAACATGATAATTAACTTTAGTCTTTGTTGTTGTTGTTTGACAACTGTTAATACATAAAACAATTAGTAAAGGGGCTAGTAAAAATGGACTATGGGCAAGTAGATTTCTGAAAAAAAAACATTAATGTTGGACCCTGTTTAAGTAGCTGGAACTAGCAAATGTTTTAAATGACATTTTTGCAAAAACAATGAATCAATTATCAAAATAGTTGGCAAATAATTTTCTTTCTACTGACTAATCAATTAAGGGACTAATCGTTGCAGCTTTAAAGTCTTCTAATTCCATTTTTATTTTCTCACGACATATCAACACCATCAGAAATTAAAGCCAAATTTGTTCTCGGCTGCTCGACAGTTTGTATCTGTCTGCAACAGTTTGTATTAGCAGCTCACTGATGCTGAATTGTAGTGACAGGCCGGTATCACAAACGCACATCACCTATTGGCAAACACTGCACCTCACTGATAGGACTTACTGCAGCAGGGCTTGTTTGGACTCAGGTCCATGGTGATCGTGACCATGTGGTGCTCATGAGACAGAGAAGAGCAGATTAGTGACTCAGGCTTTTTTTTTTTTAAACACCAGTGAGGAGTTTCCTGCTGGTGTCAGAACTGATCCAGACAAATCAGCTTTCCACAATGCTCAGGTGATTGCACAGTTTAGCTTTTTAATTCACTCTGATTTGAAGAGGCTTTCTCTGTCTGAAGTCTTCAAAGTTTCCTCTGTTTATTTTTTGTTTTTTTTTGTGATTGTAAGGTGTCTGATAAAGGATTTTGAGGCACGTCCGTCTGTGACCCACCTCCTGGAGCATCCCTTCATCAAGCAGGCCCACGGCAAAGATGTGGCACTCCGACAGCAGTTAGCTGCTCTCATCCAGGAGCAGCAGGAAGCAGGCTGCAAAACCAAAACCAAGTGAGTATCCTTGATATATATTTTTTTTTTATTCTTAAAAGATTCCCAGTGCAGAAGAAATAATAATATGCTGCGATGATAAATCTGCTGGCTTCATTTGCGTGCTGCTGTCATTGAAGATCCCTGTTGCAGCAGATGGGCATCAGGGACTGAGTGGTGATATTTTTTCTGTCCAGTAGGGGGCAGGGTCTCATCTTCTTATGCTCAGAAGTGATGATGAGCCCCAGTAATGGACATTACAGTATGTGATTAAAGAGAAGTTAGGGGAGTGTGACTAATTCAGAAGGAGTGATTGTGCTGACTAACCTTAGATTAATAAATGCCGTTTAGGCCAGTGGATGTGGATGAGTCTTTAGTAGAAAGCACTTCCCCGCCTGTGTGATTAAATTAATGATGGAGTAAATATTCTGTTCGAGATTGATTTACTTCTGCAAACAGGTGACATTTCAACTGTTTTGGCATCTCTTTGCTTGTTTTTGAATCAGCTAATTGTAGTTATGTTCCGTATAGATTAGAAAACATACTTGCAGACTCTCCTAGTTTCCTCCCAGGGTCACAATTCTCCCGAATTTGTCCTGATTCATGAGAGATTTTCACACCTTTATTTCTCACATGAAGTTTTAAAGGAAATGGGCACATTTTTTTCTAAGAGCAGCCTGATCAATATTTCTCTTAGAAAAACTTGGGCTACTAAGTAAGGCTAAATACTGTTTTCCAGCTAATAATTGTCAGTTGTAAGTCATCTGCTGGCATCTGTTTGCAAAACGAATTACTTTAACATTTTATTTCTTCAAAGTTTATTCTTTAAAAGTCACCAACATACAGAAAAGTCTATGAAACTCAAATTTTTCAGGGTGAGGACCCACAGACCCCTTACTTTCTCTCAGGTCTCAAGGTTGGCAACTATGATGTTATAGCAGCTACTATACATGTTCCCTATGTTTTATATAAATAAATGTGTACATATAAACAGATTAGTGTGTCACTATACCAGAATTTTAAACTTCAATACAACACTAGTATAAAAAATCATACTCAGTGTCTCTTTCGATACCACTGAAAAGAGAGAGGCACATAAAACAGGATTTTTAATTTTTGAAAATAAAGACTGAACGTAACTGAGGTCTTTAATGAGCATAGATCATTTTTTGGTTGCACTTTATTACAGTAATATGATGTAACAAGCCATACTTTGTATGTTATAATAATAATATAATATGTTCTTTATTAGACAGTATTAGATCTTTACTACATTGGTTCCCAACCTGGGGTCCAGCCCCCCTAAGGGTGGCACCAAAAATCACAGGGGAACCTCAAGGCTTTGTCTGCTCTTAGGTTGTCAAAATCAGATTTGCATGTTAATTGAAATCACAATTTATACACATGTTGGTATTCAGAACTATTTAAAAGATTTTTTTTGTTTGTTCTCAATCAAAAATAGTAAGCTGCTTAGTTGGCCACACCTCTGTGACGTCTGAAAAATATAGCAAAGAGACATTTTTCAAAGGTTAAGAAATGGAAACAAATGTAACTGAATGTTAAACCTTTGGAAATAATCACTTATTCTTTTGCCATATGTACACATGTGCATACGGGGGGCTCAGCTTCTCATAGATCAAAATGGGGGGTCTCCAAGGAAAAAAGGCTGGGAACCACTGCTTTACTAGACCCTTATTAGACTTCATTAAAGGGCAGTTTGGGACACATTATAATAGAACTGTACTGACAACTAAAAGGTCTAATAAAGGTTGAACTGTGGGAAATAACACACTTTAGTTTATAAGACAGTTCTGTTGTAGTGTGACCCAAATTATCCTCTAATTAAGTCTAATAACGGTCTAACTGTTGCATATTATACACTTCAGTTTATAGAAACATTTTGTTGTAATGTTTCCCAAATGACCATCTAATAAAGTCTAATAAGAGTCTAAAAGCGCCAAATAATACACTTCAGTTTACAGTACGGTTCAGATGTAGTGTGTTCCTAATTACCCTCTAGTAAAGTCTAATAAGGTTCTAATAAAGGGGTGCAAATAAAGAACATATTTTTTCTAGTTTTTTTCTAATTCAATACAAAGTAGAACTTGGTATGTCTTACTAGTGTACAGTAAAATAAAGTGCAGTTCATTTTTTATGGCTTTGGTACTTTTGATCTTCTAATTAACAGTTATTACATTGTTTTAAACACCATTGCTCCATTGATACTTTTGACAATCTTAAAACAGATATATATACATGTGTGGAGAGTGAGAGAGTGAAATTTTCTCCTAAAATGTGTCATGATGAATAGTGGCAGCGAATGACAGAGCAGAAAGCCTCCTGTCTGTTATATACCGGAGAAATACTGACTTTGGCGACGCTTAATCTTCATTATAAAGGAGTTCGCTGAACCTGCCCTTGACTGAGAGTCTTGATGTCGTGCCAGCTCTGTTTACTCCCGAGAGTGTGCAGAGTCGGTGCCTGAGCCTGATCCCGAATTCCTGTCCACAGTGAAAGTGGATAATGGGATTAGGAGCTTGTAGGGCGAGAACTGGGCTCGCCTGGTTTAGTCTCTCATGCCACAGATCAGCACACAATGACTCCAGATAAGAATAAAGACATAGAGAACTTAAAAGTAGCTGCCGTAGGTGGAATAGTGTGATTTACTTCAAAGCAGGAGCAGGAGGTAGAAGCCAGAGGTCTCAAGTCCTCCTCTAAAGGGACATGATGACGAGGATTCGCTTTAGAGGGACCACATATCGAGCATGTGACTTTATTTCTGCACTGTTGCATTTACACTATATTCAGAATACAAAATGAACACAAAGGCAGAGGAGGAAACAATTCCTGACCTGAAGCTTGAATATTTTTAGTCGTGACATGATTGATTATTCATCATAATAGAATATAGATACATCTTGTAAATGTGATATTTTATTATTTTTTGCAGTTTTCTGCATTGAGACGTAACCAGAAGTGTTTAGATGCTTTTTGAAAAAGCTTTCACGTAAAGGACAAGGCTGGTGTTTTTCTTTTTCTTTTTTCGTAATTGTCATCAGAATTTACAATTTGTTAGTTGGCTTGTCTCTATTTTTTGACTTCCCCACTCTGTGGTTCCCATCCCCTAAGCTCATTTGTTCCAAACTAACAAATCAGCTGTGCACTGTAATATTTAGCAAACATTACTCAAAAAGGACTAAATTGTACATTTGTAGTGGACTAATTCCACCTGAGGATTAATTACACAGTTGACCCGTCCCAGGTCTCTCCCCTTTTAACTCTGTGCTCCAGTAACAGTTGAGCAAGTTTGGTACTCGGCATGGATCTATTATTAAGAGCTGGATACCAGCCGCAAAGATTTCACTTCAGTGAGACATTGGTCACCTGACGCATATGCCAAAAAATACTTCCACGGCCCATACACTTCACACTGTACTGACGCCACAGATTTTTAAATTGCTTGGAACGTTTTACAAATGTAAAACCTCCATGGATCAAAAATTCATCATAGAAAGAAACATAACTGACCTTGTGTTGACATTGTGTCAGCAGTTCTACAGACACCTCTTATAATGGTGGTTTATAGGGAAAATGCCTTTTGTGCCACCAGGGAATTTTTTGCTGGAATATCTCAAGTAGCCACTGAGAAAAATTGGAAGCTAACTAATGATTGATGTAGATTATCTCATCAGCCAGTTAGCTAGTATTTTGCTAACATTAGCTAACTTAAGATGTGACTATATGTCGCTTTTTAACCATTTTCAAAATTTGTTTTTCTTTTCAACATAGACAAAGTACAGGAAACAGGAAAGGAGAAATCTGACAAAGGTTCTGCTGGGTAGTTTGCTCAACTGTTATTGGAGCACAGATTGAAAAGAGGTGGGACTAAGGAACGGTCAAATATAAATATGAAGACCAAAGCAACTGCCAGATGTAACTATTGCATAGCTAGCTAGCGAGCTAACTGTCAAAAATAGTGTTAGCTTGCTAACATAGAGCAGACTATTTCCCCTCTAGAATGAAGAGTAAAATATGAAGTATGGTCGACATGACCAGACACTTCACTAAAAGGCTGTTTAAACAAAAACAACAGTAATAATAATATACAATAAAGCCCAAATTAAAATTTAAAAAATCGCTAAGAGAGTTGGTTATGTTAGCATATTTGGATGTTTCTAAACATAAATACTCTGAAACATAATTCTCCATCTATGCATGTTATATGGCAACAAATTTACACATTACTAAAGCTTTTATTGGTGCAACGTCGACTCAGTAAGTTACTTGAAACTAGCTAATAGTTGCTATTCGCAGATAGTGATGGATTTACAGATAGCTGGTGCAACACAATGATATGTTGGACTGCCTCAAAGTATACTACTGTGCCCAGAGCTTTGTGATCAGTACTTTGGTAATTCAGTGTTGGTTATGTATAGTATGAAATATCACCATTATTATCCTTTTAGTTTCATAGGAATGGCTAATTGTCCATGTTTACACACAGACACACATAAAGCAGAAGGCACACACACCTTTTTTTCTCCCTTTCACACACTCTCTGGTGTCCCCCGAGGTTTTCCACAGTCCCGTGGATCCAGCTGGCTCCGTGTTGACCTCTGCCCACTGGGGCTCATTGGAGAGTGATAGGTCAAAACACAGATGAAGTGCAATCACAGCATGTGATAATGGGACATGTGTCCCCTGGGAGAGCTTTAAGGGCTTCACACAAACCTTGGAAGTGACTGGGTCTTACATCCGGCCAGTCAAACTACTGTCTCTCATTTGGTGGCCACTTTACAGCTTTCTGAGGCATTATCATGTCCTTGGCTTCATACAGGCACGAGCGGATCAATACTCGTAAAACCCTCATAATAGAGAGCTGTCCCGATGATGATCTGGTAAACCTGGAGTTCTTAGATGAGGTGAGATTTAATGTGTTTATCTCATCATGCATTGATCGGTCCGGGGTACAATCTTCTTGATGCTATGTGTATTTTTTTTCTCTTCTACAGGAGACAATAATCAGCCATCTCCAGAAGAGGTATGATGAGCTGCAGGTGTACACTTACGTTGGCGACATCCTCATCGCTCTCAATCCTTTCCAGAATCTCAACATCTACTCTCCCCAGGTTGGTCATGGACCAGACACACAGATGTTCCCAGTTGTTTCCCAATCACAATGTCTAAAGTGAGATTTTACCAACAAGGCTTAATTTTTAACCCGATTTAATTATGTTTTAACTAAATTATATTGCACCAAACTGTTAAACTAGCTTAAAATCAAGAAAGATTTAAATAAATCTCTCTTTAAACCTCAGCTTAATTTTTACTCCAAAATGCTGAGTCATCACGAGTAGGCAAGTAGGCTAGCTAACTTTTTCGCTAGCTAGCAAACAATATAAATATCTTGTTTGTCTGTTGGTTTTTACTTTTTTGCTAGGTAGCAAGCAATGTCATTTTTTGTTAAGGAATACAGGGCAGTTGAAAATTAATGGCTTTACACCCTCTTTTATACCTGCTAGGTCCCGACAGCACTTATTATGTATTTATTTGTGTATTTATCATTTCCATATTAATTTAACTCTATTTAATTTTAAACTTGGATCTACAAATTGAGATTACTTTTGAATTGTGCAGCAGAGCTTTTGCTATTTGCCAAATTTTTGCTATATTTGTTCTTGGTGCAACTCAGTCTTAATGTAAATGAATCGTAGTTTATTTTAAATATTAAATGGATGAAAACTTGATTCCAAAAATAACGATACAAAAAATTACAATCTGATTTTGAAAACCATAAGCCTATCTATTTTTAGCACAAACAGGCACAACAATATCTGTTCAGTTATTGATGTTCAGTCCCTCAGCCACTTTGGTCCAGACTGAAATATCTCAAAAAGTATTTAATCAATTGTCATGAAATTTTATGACATTTTAGTACAGGGATTATACGTCATCACCTGACACAAATTGCAACAGAAATCCTTTACACTGAGGGGGGAAAGAGGGGGAATGTATTGAAAAATACTGAAATTGGTGTTGTCACGATTTCCGATTACACCCATGTTAACTGAAAAGCTAACATGTTTTTTGGCTGTCGTAAATGTTTGAAAGTAATATAAAAGTGTTTTTTGAGTACCCATTTATGTTGCCATGTATACAATAATACTAATGTAGTGATGTTGATTTTAAACTATGATTTTAGGAAGGAAAAGTGTGGCATCAGGATATGGTTTAGAAACACCTTTGAACCACAGCTTGGATCTGTTTGGACCTTTTTTATCGAGGAGACTTTTCTGAGCAATAAACATTTATCACATACTCAGTTGTAATTTGTGTGAAAAAGGGCATTTTTGGAAGGATCATGTCTAAGTGATTTTCAAAACTTCACCTTGAGATGATTCCTTTATACTTTATTTTCTCTCCTTCAGAACAAACTAAACACACAAAATTCACTGAATTTTATTTTGTAATTTGTCTGCAATCAAACAAGTGAACCAATGGATGAATTTTCCTGAAATTTGTCATTTATGTTCCCCTCAGGAATTGTAATAACATCGTGATTCATTTTGTCCAATACTTTGGTTTATGACCAAATACCTGCCAAAGTAATTATATTCCCATCAGCCTCAGCTGTACTTTGTGTTAAGTGCTATAATATAGTAGTGAAATGGTCAAAATATGATTTGAAAAATTATGACAATACAAAAATTTGGGCTCTTGCACAAATCTTTAGTTCTGAAAATAACGTGCCCTGTTTTTTCATGTGGCTTCTCTTAGTTCTCTAAGCTGTACCACGGAGTGAAGCGGGCTGACAACCCTCCACACATCTTTGCTACTGCAGATGCAGCCTACAGAGGCATGGTGACGTTCTGCAAAGACCAGGTAATCCACTGAAAAATCATTAGATGAGTAGAAACGACCAACCTTGTCTGCCGAGCGGCCAGGTCTGTCTTGAAAAAGACTTCTACCTGGTTAAATTCCTTACCGTATATTCCTTGCCTAATGTTTTCGTCACTAGATTTGTTCCCTTTGTTTTTAGTGCATCATAATCAGCGGGGAGAGTGGTGCAGGGAAAACAGAGAGCGCTCATCTGATTGTTCAACATCTTACCTTCTTGGGAAAGGTAAAGTAGCTCTGTGGTCATCCACTCATTGTTTAATGTGTTAATGCTCGTTCTGAATACCGAATAACCTCTAAATCTCGTATCGATCTCAAAATGATCCCATCGTTTATTAAAACAAACACGTTGTTGCTCTCAGGCAAACAATCGGACGCTGCGTGAGAAGATCCTGCAGGTGAACCCCCTTGTCGAGGCCTTTGGAAATGCCTGCACAGCCATCAATGACAACTCCAGCCGCTTCGGCAAATACCTGGAGATGAAGTTCACGCCCACCGGAGCCGTCATCGGGGCCAAGATATCCGAGTACCTGCTGGAGAAGTCGAGGGTCATCAAACAGGCCACGTATGTGCTGCTCAGACTTGGTTTGATTGAGAGAGTTTCCTTTGTCATGGTTCTGATTACGGGGTTTGTTTTCTTTCAGCGGGGAGAAAAACTTCCACATATTT
>JAJHUR010000691.1:0-15634 GCA_027495735.1 Lutjanus campechanus
AGATATTTGCTGAGCCAAATTGTACAGAAAGTTAATGATCAATTATTAATCAACTAATTGCCAAGTAAGACTTTAACCAATTAAACATGTATTAATTGATACTTAATCAATAGTCTAGAAGTGATTAATTGCACCTCATTTGATATTGTTTTGTGTGGCGGAGCCATTCACTGGATAAGGAAACTTAAAATAGGAAAGAAAGAGAAAACAAGAACAAATGAAAATGAGCAGATAACAAGAAAAAACGAGCTTCATTATTGATTGTTAATGATTCATCAATTCATCAATTAATCAACTGTGCAGTATTTTCAACTATCAGTTAAAGAAAATGCACTAAATGTGTACCTCTAATATTTACAGACAGGTGACACATTTTGAAACTTCTTGCCACAAACCATAATCTTGGTTGAGAACAGCACAATAACATCTGATTTCATGAGATGAAAAGGTGAAATAATCATTTTGTATATAAATGTGTCATTTACCACAACCAAACTGTGATTTTAGTTGATATGTGCAAATCTGATGTTGAGGATGTCAGAGCAGACAAAGTCTGGGGGACCGCCTGTGATTTCTGGTGCCTGGACCCCAGTTTGGGAACCAATGTACTAAATGACCTTTAAGACACCCCCTCTACAGGCCTCATCTGATTGGTTAAGACATGAGACAACAGAGTTTCACTTGACAGTTTATGTAAAATAAAAGCTTCTAATGAGAACGTCTTCGTTCCTGATGAGGACTAATGACTCAGACTGACAAAAGCCACACAACATTGGAAAAAAACATGGAAAATAATTAATTTACTCTAAGATGAATTCTAATAATAGTTTAGCAAAACTAGGCTTCAAATGGGTAAATCCAGTTTATTCAAGAAAATGAACTTTGGTTAGATTACACACAATACACACAACCATTAGGTGTGTGCTGGATCTCACAGTCTAATGAATCAACTTAAGCTGTTGTGCTGAGAAAGCAGAGCGGTCAAAAAGAAAGCTATGAGAACCATAGATAGCACTCAGATGGTCAAAGTTGTCATATGATCAAATAGAAACTTGACAGACATTTGACCAAAAAAACCCCCATAGAAAATAAGAAATTATTCATTTAGTTGAATAGTATTTTGCAGTTATATTAAAATTATTGTATTTCTGCTGTAGCAATCTGGCCTGTCCACCCAACATTGTTGGAAGTTCCCCTCTCTCTAGAGGCCCCACCACCCCACCTATGTATATTAACACCTCTGCAGAGCTCACAGGAATCAAGTGTCGGTTTGATATCGGAAATCAATATAATGCTGTCAGTTCATTTACAACTTAACACATGTAAGTATGTGAACATATCTTGTTTCATGGCTGATGTACCTAAGAAATCACTTTTTAGTCCCTCACTAAACATTTTTAACAATTATCAAACAAATCTTTAATTTAATACGACCAGCTATAATAAATATTTCATGGTTCTACTGTTTCACTTTTAAAATCATACTTGAATATTTTTTCAGCAAAAGACTGACCTCAGCTGCTCTCTCAGGTGAGCTTCCCACCTCCTTTTATAGACCCCTTTTTCCTGATTTCTGGTGCTAGACTCCCTGTTACCTTCCCTTCCCGGGTTCTTATAAACTTTCAACCCTATAATCCCTCCACTTGATCACATTCTTTAAAGACTAATTCTTTGATTTGTTTTCACTTTTGGACAACTTTATTAGAGAATTCTGAAATTAAACTGGGGGGATAATAGAATATCTTTGGGAAACACACAATGATCACCTACTGGTTAAGACCTTGCATGTCTAACGTCATGGGGAGTAGATCACATACCTGCCAAAACACACCACGACCTGGTGTTTTGGCAGGTTGTTTTGTTCTGGAGACACAGAGAGGACTGACGGAAGGAGTTAGGAACTGTTTTCAAGGCGTCCATCATGCCTGCTGATTTACGGAAACTGTAGAAGAATTATTCAAAACGACAGGTGTGATGTGCCCAGAAGCACAGAGGTTTATGTGGTTATACTGCAACAGCCTGATGCTGGTTGCGCAAAACGTAACCAGTGAACCTGTGGTGCGTAAGTGTGGTTTAACCTTGTGCAATATCACTGTTAGAGCCTGTAGAAGGAACAGATTCCTGTCAGTTCACCATCTGTATAGGATAACTGTCGTGGATTAGGAATTTATTAAGAGTTTTTACATGGGTGTGCCTCCATCAACTTAAAGGGAAAATTCTGCATTTTTATTATGTGGATGTCAGGTCAGTGTTGATGGTAAATGTAATCAATAAATTTCTCGGTGCTGCTATATTGACCAAGACAGCTAAGTTCTCCTGCTCTCAAAGCAGAACATTGTCCAGGATGCATTGCGCACAGGCTTCTGACACGCTCGCTCATGTTGCCGTGTATCACCACCCAAACCTATGGCTATTCATTTGTTGGACAAAACATAGCTTTATGTGACAAAAATACACATCCAGCACACCCCCTGGCTTCCCAGAGATGGAGACTAGAAATCCAAGCTGAAATAGCCCGTAGTTCTTCCTTAACACCGACAAAATCTCTTTGACATCACTGGATTTATTTCTCAGGGACAGTGCATATTAATAAACATTACTGTAAATATGCCAGAATCAGACAAAAGGCTAGTTTTCATCCCCAGTCCCTGGCTGGATGTAAACTTGGCAACTTAAAATCAATATAAAAATGTGTGGGAATTGAAAAACAAGTTATAACAACAATTCTAAAAGGCATGCTGATTACAGTAAAAGCAGAACACAAACAGTATGAAGAAGAGAACAGACGTGTGCAGAGTGAAAGCAAAAGCAGAGCAAATCACAGTTCAAAAAGACCACACGCACACAGCCCGACAACAGCAACGGCACAAGCAGGGTCACCGACTGAGTTAGTGGTGACAGATTTGGTTGCTTAAAGCCATGTTCTTAAGGACCTGTAAGTTCTCTGATATGAGCCGGTGCATCATTCCATCCGTGTGCAGCTGAGAGGGCAGATTGACTAAAAGGGGATATTTTTAAAGGGATGATGCAGCTTACTCTTGTGATGCCTCTTGTGATATGATTTGTGTTGACTTGTTGTCTCACAAAGTTACCGAGTGGGTGAGGAGCCATGCCACAAATAATTTTATAGGTAAAACATATATGTGAATATTTGATCAAGTTTTCCCCGCTCAGAAGTCTATGTTCTTTCAGAACATGGCAGCGGTGAAACTGTTTGCTTTCTTTTCAATGGTTTTCATGGCTTGTTTGTATAGTGATTCTAGTGGCTTTGTGGTTGAGCTACTTGCCTGCAACCAACTTGTCAAACAGTGCGTTAGGTGTGAAATGACTGTATTATTCATATACATTCTAGCAGCCTCATTGACATGCAGTTTCATCAGAATCTGAAATTTGCTATGCTGTGTTTAATCCTTTTGCAAACCTTCTGAGCCTGAGTCTTGAATGTGAGATTTGAGTCTAACACGATTCCAAGATATTTATATTCTTTGACAATTTCTAGCCTTTGTCCAAGTACAAGTATGAATGGTTCAACGGTATTGCTATCTTTCTACGGGAAATATATGCATGTGGTTTTTGACACATTTAATTATAGGCAGCAGCGGTTTAGCCATCCTGTGACATGAGTCACAGAGACATGAGCTCGTTGGTGAGGATGGAGGCAACATGTGTCCATCTGTGTCTCTACCTTTGGACGTATGGCTGGCAAATCATTGACATACAAGCTGAAAACAAGTAGGCCCGATATGGATCCCTGAGGGATGCAAGTGGAGAACAGTGGACTGATGGTTATGAACTCTGACAATTTGGGATTGGGCAGAAAGGAAAGACTGTCCACCTAAGGGCAACAGTGGAGAAGTTGAAGACAGATAGAGAAGACAGAGGATATAAGGGTTAAATATATCAAAGGTTTTCCTAAGATGCATAAAGGACAACAGATCTTACAGCAGAAGAACTCAGCTTTCTCTGCTAATATAGCAGCACTGAAGAATTTATTGCTCCAGCTGACTTAATTTACCATCAACACTGACTAGACATCCACTTAAATAAGTAAGTGCAGAATTTTCCCTTTAAGTGACTGAGCTGTGACCTGTGGTTCTATTGTCATGTTGGCACAGGTTTCAGAATACACACCGCGCTACGCTGGTTTGTTATCTCACCATGTGCCCTGGTGGGAGGAGAGGTGTGGTAGAGGATGTGGCATTGCCATCACAGCGCTGCTCTGTCAAGAATTCTCAGAGCAGTTCAGCAGTTAAACCATGAGACCATGAGTCTATCAGCCAATTTGGACAGATACATTTAGCCCATGCAGACAAAATGTGCATTTTTTATCTTTATTCAGCCTTTATTTGCCAGCTTTGTCCCACTTATACAAGTGTGACCTGACCAAGAACAGCAGCAACACAAAGTTGCAACAGTACAGTCAGGCACATAGATTTGACATTAAAATAATCAGATAAAACATTTGTACAACAGGGGCTCCATTGATTTCGCCAAAACTTTAAATCATCTTTAAAATCCTACTTTCACAATTCAGGTGGGAACAACAAATGGCAAAATCTCCAGAGGACAAAGACTGTAATTTCCATGTATAAAGTTTAAAAAGAGAATATTAAAAAGTAGGAATTCTGCCAAGAATGGCTTTGAAAATAAACACATACCGACGACACACCAATGCACACAACACAGACCTCGCTTTTGAATATAATACACAGATGAGTAAGAAAACCACATTTTGTGATGAATCTCAGAACCACTTGTGACACATTGTTCGGCATGTGAAAACGGAGAGCTGAAGCCGAAACACCACACCTCGACAGTCAATAACAGGTCTTGTTTTGACAGTAAATTCCTAATGAGAGTTTCAGCTTTTAGTAACATGCTGGATGTATGCCTTAAAAGACAAATGGTCAGCAATTAAAATCTCCAAGTATTTAAAAGTAGACAACAACTCAATTTATGGACCATTTCTGGTAACAATTTTCTGGGACAATGCTGAGCTTACTGCTCATGAAACGGCAAAGAAGACAAGTTTAATTTTTATTTGCATTTAGAGCAGGATTCAGTTGACAAAGGTGTTCTTGTAGTCTATCAAATGCATGCTGAAGATACTCAAAAGCCTTTGCAGGAGTGGTTGCAAAGTGATAAACTCTAGCGTCATCAGTGTAGAAATAAAAAGCTGAGTTTGGAATATTCTGTCCAATGCAATTTATGTATATAGTAAATAATAGTGGGCTGAGGACCAAACCTTGTAGGATACTTTTGTGGAGTAGATACAGGTCAGGTCAGGCTAGGCTCTTTGACTGGGTGAAAGTAGGGCGGCAGTTAAAGATGGGGGTGGGGGTGGAGGATGGTGTCACTTGTCAAACGGCTGAATAGATTTATGATACCAGTGCATACTATATATTGCATAGTGATCTCAGGACCCCATGATATGTGCTGTCATGTGAGCTAAGGCATTCATATACAACACATCTCCATAGTCAATAACAGGTAAAAAGGTAGATTCTGTTTCAGACAAAAAGAAAAATAAGATTGGTTTCCATCGTAGAATCCTAGAAATAGCTTGAGAGTTTTGGGTGTGTGTCTTGAAAGACAAGTGGTCATCAATTAAAAGTAGATACAATTAAATTAGCTGACGAATTCTGGAACTATTTTCTGGGACAATGCTGATCTTACTTTTGAGGAGCAAAGGAATAAATGACAGTGTCATCAGCAAAGAAATGAAAAGGGAATATTCTGTCCAATGCAATTTATGTACAGGACAATAGAATAGTGGGCCCAGGACCAAACCTTGTGGGACCCCTTTGTGGAATAATGGTCAGGCCAAGCTAGGTTCTTTGACTGAGTTAAAGTAGGGTGGAAGACAGTTAAAGGTACATTAGGTCAAGGTTAGAGTTAGGTCACGTGTCAGCAGGACTGAGTAGATTTATGACGGCACAGTTTGATAACCATTGCAGGGCCTGACGAAAAAGTTATTTTGCATGAATATAAGTTAAGGCACATTTTGCTGTGTATTCACAAGTTCAGAAACATGCAAAACAAATTAAAACAGTGCAGTGGGGTTAACGAACTGTTTAAGTGTGGGAGTATGGAGTGGCCGCAGGTTTTGCATTAGGTTAAGAATAAGAAAACAAATGTGAGCTTGGGAGGCTGAGGGTGGAACAGCTTTCTGAAACTGTTTTGTGGTGTGTGCCTACAGGAGCTGCGCAACCCTGTGCCCCTTTCTCTGCAGAGCTGCAAGAACAGGAACAGGAAGACCAGCCTGTGGTTTACAAATCTAAAATCAGCAAATGTTTTTGACTGCCAACCGCTGCTGTGCCAATTCTGCAGAAGTATGAGCAATTTAACAAGTAAATAGATGAGTGTGAAGCACGGTGGCATAGTGGCAGCTGTCTGCGGTGATGGGCATGGGTTTTACCACTGCTAACCATGACCCTAAACCAGCTAACCGTGAGAGCAAACACACTGAAACTCTGTGTACCCACCAAGAAGATGAAGTGAATCTTGATATTAATTCATAGTTCAGTTTGTATGAAAAAAACACTTGTTCATTTGAAAGGACTTAATGTTAAATGGCTGTTTGTCTTTGTTGCAGCTTGTTTCTTTCTGCTGACCACTGATTAAGGTTGTACATCAAAAACCGTCACACCCTGCCATCGAGAAGTGTGTATGTGTGTGTGTGTGTGTGTGTGTGTGCATGTAAGTGTCAAGCAAGAGATGAGTCAAAAATGTGAGGGGGGCAGGATTTCCTTCATATTCTAGGATGCCTTGAGTAGGACACAGCTCTTCAGCCAGCAGACAGCCTGGTATCCTGCCACCCAGGTAAGTGCCAACATCTCATTTTTATTTCAATCAAATCCACCTGCTGCTGCAAACTGGTATAAGAGTTTTTACTGCAGATTCAGTGTACAGAGTGCTCAGGGTGATGTAAACTGTAGGGAGAAAAAAATCAGCTATTATGGGAATTTAATTGTGAATTTTCACTCTTAATTTCTGCTTTTCTCATTAAATCATTTGCTAAAATGATCAAATAATTTGTTTTCAAAATGACTGCGATGTAGGCAGCATCAGGGTGTGCCATCTTTAGAAAGTTTTTCTGCCAGTTTCACTTCACAAGATGTCTCATTACCAGCTTGGTGTCGGAATACAAAATATGCTTATCAGAAAGTGTTTTTTAAAAATATAAATACAGATAAATATAATTATCCATTTTGCTATCCCCATACGGGATGATTTGCAAAACTCTTTTTTAAAATCGTAAGTTACATTAGTAAGTAAATCTTAAGCTTGCACCAACAAGGATTATTAATTATTGTTAATATGTTGCAGCAAAATTTAAAACTAGCCTAAAATTAAGAATACAATTAAATCTGTCTTTGAACTTGAGTTCAGTTTAGTTGAAACCAGGGTTTTAAACTGGGGTGTGTGGACCAACAGAGATCCTTCTGCAAGTTGTAGAGGGTAATCAGCAAAAAAGAGAGAATAAAATATTTTAACTTTCATCACATTTTTTGAAAGTTGGATCAACAAGTGAAGAATCAGGATTGGCTATTTTGATAGATTGTAATTTATAGTGATCCTAGTTTGATCATGAAAAAATTTGGGAACCTTTGCTAAACCTAGATTACATTTAGTTCTGTTGCACCAAAACTCCCATTTAAAATGTGATTCGGTGTTAACTTTAAACTTACACTTGAGGTTTAACTTTTAAAAATCACTGCCTATCCATTAAAACAGTCTGCCAGTTCTTCCAGGCAGTCTCTTTTTTCCTTACTGTGTCCATTTTTTAAAATCTTCTATCATTTGGCCATACCGTTTCATTAATTATCATTATATGATAGTTAGTTGCAAAGATTTACCACCAGCAGTCAATAAACTGCACAGTTGTGTCAATAGTACAAGAAGTAACGGCGTATCTACATAAATCGATTATCACAAAAGAATTTTTTTTTTAAATCATCTCTGTCTGAGATTACAATTAGGCATGAAGTTTCTTGCATGTTTATTCTTGGTGTTGAGGCAAACATTAGGTTAATAAACAAACTTTTTAGGCTACGGTCTTGCTAGCTTATCCAAAAAGTTAAGAAATTACCCAATATGAGACAACAAGAATGCACACCAGGCACAACACACGCACACGACAGGGCACCGCCCCCGGGTGAAATAGTTTTTGGGGAATCCCGTTTTATTATCTTTCTAGATAACAAGCAAAAAACATAACTTTAAAAAAAAAAACTTTCTAGCTAGCAAGCAAACAATAACATTAACTTGCTAGCTAGCAAACAAGTAACATTATGTTAACTTTCCAGCTAGCTAGTAAACGATGTAATGTTTTACCTTTTTAAAGTGATACTCCACCCTGTGAGAATAAGCCATTTTGTATGTACTCACCACTATGCCGATGTGATGATTAGTGAAGGTCTTCAGTTCACAAAACAATCCTGGAGTTTTAGGAGAACAGGGTAGCAGCCTCATCCAGTACAATGGCAGTGAACGGTGACCACGGATAAAACGTTAAAAATAGCACACAAAACAAACACAAAATGTCTCCATCCTGCTTGTGTGGTGTAATCCAAGTGTCCGCGAGCCGCAACATTAAAAATTAACCGCAAAAAACGCCATTTACACCATGTTTTTAGCAGAAATATCAGCTGTAGCATGTAGCCGGTAAGATGTAAACATGCCGTCTCGGGAGACTTCGGCATGTGCGGCCATTAGGATATATACGAAGCCTCGCGAGATCGACGCCATGTTTACATCCTACCGGCTACATGCTACAGCTGACATTTCAGCTAAAAACATGGCGTAAACGGCGTCTTTTGCGGTTAATTTTTAATGTTGCGGCTCGCGGACACTTGGATTACACCACACAAGCAGGATGGAGACGTTTTGTGTTTGTTTTGTGTGCTATTTTTTTTAACGTTTTAGCCATGGTCACCATTCACTGCCATTGTACTGGATGAGGCTGCTGTTTTCTACTGAAACGCCAGGATTGTTTTGTGAACTGAAGATCTGCACCTATCATCACATCGGCATAATGGTGAGTACATATTGAGTGGGTTATCATGGAAAGTCTAGTATCCTTTTAGTTAGCTTGCAAATAATGTGACATCATGGTACCTTTCTAGCTAGCAAACAATGTAATGCTGCTCAAAGTTTTCCCTCTCTTTCTATACACACTAGGTCCTGACTGCACTTAGATTTATTTTATTTTAGGTAAATAAGCATCTCCATATTGATTTAACTTAATTCGTTTAGGTTTACATCACTAAATTTGGATTTACTAAAGAGTACAACAGAACTCAGCCTAATTTAAATCTGGATTGACTGTTGACTAGTTGACTATTGCTAAACTCTGGTGAAAACTAATCTTAGTTTATATTCATCTTTGTTGGTGCAACTCAGTCTAAGAGCAGTTAGAACTGTGCAATATTGATGATGAAATCCTACAAAGAAAAAACAACCAGCAGAAGCAGAACTTACTTTTTTTTTTTGTGAAAATGCTGAGAGGAAGACAGACAGCAGTCACACATGTTCATTATATTGACAATCCTTTTTCAAGAATATTCCAAAAGTTTGACCATAGTGAAAAAACACCAATGATTACAGCACTTTATTTGATTCATTTAGTATTTTGGTTGTATTTTTTGTCTGATACATATCTGATGCAAGCTAACCTATAATTAACCTGCTACACAATTAACTATAGCAAATGTCTGAAGAAAAAAAATAATTTGGGGAGTTAAAAGAGAATTACATGTTTCCTGCAGCAGGGGATGTTTTTGTTTTTAACAGCTTGCCCTCTTCAGTTCCTGCACTGGTGAACATGAAAGCAAAATAATACCTCTGATCTACCCTTCCTTCCTCTCAAGGAGTTCCATATCAGTGATCAGTGCCCTTTTGACCTGGAATACGCCCGGTGGCAGCCATGACAGCATCTGGATTCCAAGCCTTCCACCTCCTCCTCTTCCTCACCTCCCTCTCACCCCTGCTGTTTTACATCTTCTTGAACCAGAAGCTCTATTGGCAGAAATATCATCCAGATGTTCCTCGGAGGAACATCAGCATCCTGCTGTGGCACTGGCCGTTCGGACGCTCCTACAGCCTCTACGGAGACACATGCCTCAAGTTGTACAACATCAGCCACTGTTTCCTGACTGATGACACCTCCGCTTTCTCCACCGCTGACGTGGTCGTCTTCCACCACCAGGAGTTAAGCAGAGGTCTGTCATCGCTGCCCTTGCACCGAGACCGTCCGGCCTCCCAGCGTTGGGTGTGGCTGTCCATGGAGCCTCCAGTCAACAACGGCAACCTCTCACAGTTCAATGGCCTCTTCAACTGGACCATGAGCTACAGACGGGATGCAGATATATCTATCCCATATGGAAAGACCGTGTTAGGAGGTGATGAGCGAGGATACCAAGGTGCACCAAATCGCTCCTGCCTTGTAAGCTGGGTGGTCAGCAAGTACCAGCCTCAGCAGGCTAGGTCTGGATTTTACCAAAGCCTAAAGAAGTACATTCCCATTGAAGTGTACGGCAGGTGGAACAAGAGACCACTGTTGGAGAAGAAGCTGTTGCCCACCATTGCAAACTGTCTTTTTTACCTTTCTTTTGAGAACTCAGAGGCCAAGGACTACATCAGTGAGAAGCTCTGGAGGAACGCTTTCCAAGCAGGAGTTGTACCCATTGTTCTTGGCCCAAGCAGGGCCACCTACGAGGCCCTGGCTCCTCCTGGTTCCTTCATCCATGTGTCCGATTTCAAGAACACAGCAGATCTGGCTGCCTACCTGAAGCAGGTGGCTGCAGACAGGGACGCATACAAGAGGTACCACTACTGGCACCGAACTCATAGAATAAAGACCTACACTGACTGGAGGGAGCGCCTGTGCCAGATCTGTGTTCAGTACCCCAGATCACCTGCCCCTAATGTCTATCAGGACCTACAGAGCTGGGTTCACAGCTGAGATTGTGATCTGCTCCCACGGAGGTGTTTTGAATGGGGCAGCTGATAGTGCTGAGTTACCACATGCAAATGTGAAATACCAAACCGTGACAATTCAATGTAGGAGTGCATTTACATCAGTCAGCCATGAGGCTTGGTAAACAGTAAGGAACTGCACACCAGACAAAAATCTCAAGTGCTTGGTTGGTTTTGCTTGTGCAGCAAGAAAAAGCAGAAGTGGGAACTTGTGTTTAACCATAAATAAGAATGTTCCATTTGTTCTAACCACCGAGGAAAGTTTCTCTTTGCGACAAGCTACTGATTACTGCAAACACTGAGGAGTGTTTCATCATTCTTTATCTAAAAATCAAAACAGACATTTATTTGTTCTGTTTGCTCCAGGCTCCTGTATACTCAAAGTACTTTTTAGATTGTCTCCTGCTCAGTGGTTAAGATTTGGTCAGGTTCAGGCAACTCAAAGCACATGGTTACACAAAACTAACTAATTGGAGAGAGATAATAATAATCTCTCTTGTATAGCACTTTCCATAAAGTTGCCGTGAAATCAGAATTGATGTTGAAGTGTTTTTATTACTGTACATGTGTATTGATGTATATGTCACCCAAGACCAGGGTCTGGCCCAACAATGACAAAAAAAATATTTTGTAGGTATTCATGTATTTTGGTGATATTGTATTTATATTGAAATGGTTGATGACTTATCCTGCAGTAAGAGGTGTTGATAAAGTTTTGTCCGATGAAATGCTTTCTCACTCGTGATGCATTTGTGGAAGACAAATAGAAGCATTCACCAGAGCGAGCCAAGTAGAGTGTTTCTTTGGAACAGGCTTCAAGTTATCCGTTTGTGTCCTAACCAAAAGTGGTGCAGTCAATCGGCATCTTAGGAGGGACTACTGGCAGCTACAGGCGTGGTTTTAGGTGTGACGGCAGGGAGAAACGTCCATGGGAGCGGCTTGTCTCAGACATACAATGGCGGCTCCTGAAGAGGTTAGCGTAGATGCTGTGATAGCATCAGTTATATCAGGACTGGAGAGTATCTCTTCATTGAACGAAGAGCAAAGAACATCACTAAATGCTTTTTTTCCATGGAGGAGATGTTTTCACTGTTCTCCTGACCAGTTTTGGCAAGATTCCCTCACTGTACAAAAGGATCACTTAATAAATTTAATCATTGATTTTGGTGAATTTTTTTTATTTTCTGGTTTCCCCTATGACATCTTACGGTTGCTAAAGAAGCTAACTGTAACTGTTTGCTAGTGATACCATTAGCAAGCAACAGAACTGGGCTCAGCAGGCAATAGGGCGCAATAGGGAACACAGCACTGAGGTCATGCTGAGGTGGCGTTACTGTGGAGAAGATTTTATATCCCCTCATGTGTTCTGCCTAAGTTTGATACTGTTTGCATATTTATTCCTTAGTCTCATATCCTGGCCTATCACTTGCTTAGTCCCGCCCACAGCGTAGGCCTAGTGGTTATCTGATCTGTCAATCCATCAGTCATAGCAGACAGTAATTGTATCCTCTTTTCAGTTGTTCCAGAGAGAGATTCAGGATGACAAGTGAGCAGTTAGTTTAGTTGAGTGAAAACCTTTAGTTAGACCTACATTATATGGACAGTGAGAGCCAGTGTGCGTCCTTTGAGAAGTAAGTGTCCTTTTCTGTTCGCAAATATTAATCTAAGTTGTTACATGTGGGGTGTGTGGTTCATGCTTATGTTGTTTGTTAGCAGGATTAGCTCTGCATTCATCTGGGTCTAAGCGTGTGAAATGCTGATTGTTGTGGACAGTAAGAGAGCTCTTAACTATTCACCACTCCCGTGCGCCATTCAGTGCATATTTAGCAAATGTCAGGTGGAGTGTGCGCTATGGCACTGCCCAGTAGTGATACGTGTTCTGTATATAAATGCAAATACATAAGAGACATTGCATGTTACTGCTCATTAGTTTGTATGCTATTGTTGTCAGTTATGATGTCGTTTAACATGTCATTTGCCAATATTGGGTGAGAGTATTAAGGAACACAGTGCTATTACTCTGTATATCTGATTTGTGATATTAGTTATATGTGGAACTTATGCATAATGCGGTTATATTCTCTCGAATAAGGCTGCAGTGTTGTAATTCTTCACATGTAATTAATACTCATTTTGTGTCTTATTTCTATGGTTATAGAACCATATGACCAAACTTGCTGTCAACTGTATAAATGCTGCACAGTGTGTGAAGTTTACAATAAAGTTAACTGAAGACATCCCCCTGAGCTTTCTTATCGATGCCCTACAATGATTGCATTAATTCGCCAGCAACCCAGGAGTGAAGCACACACCTTACAAATCTGACCGTTACGGTTAGGGTTAGTGTTGCTAACCAAGCTAACTGCTAACTTACTTTAGCTTGGTTGGTCCCGGGGAAGTACTGCTAGCTCTGTTAGCAGTGACTCAGCCCTGGGTGCTTAAAAATAGGACTGCTCTCCCAACTTGATGTTACATCCACTGACCGCTTTAGCTTGCTGGTGGGTGGGCGTAGCACACAGCGCTATTGGCTACTGCAAACACAAATTAATATGTGGGACAAGTTTCTCCCTATCTGTCTTACATAACCAATAAACACTCCTGTGGCTGTTTCATGGGAACTTTAAAGATCTCCTCATGTTTCAAGTGTGCTTGGAACCAGCAACAACCACGTTTTCCACATTAAAATCCTTACAAAGGCATCTATTTTTTGTCTGCCTCATTAAAAATTACAGAATCTATAAATACGCACCTTTATATAATTTCAAAAATTTTCGTGCTGGACACAAGATGTCTCCTCCTGCACTGTGAAGTCCATTCTCAGTGTACGTGCACAGGTAGCTTTAGCTTTCTGCATCACACCTGTATAAGTCGCAATTTGGACCAGGATAGACTTCCAAACTATTTGTGATGTCACTAATCACCCCTGTAGGCCCGCCCCTTAAAAATCTGATTTTCAGTGAGCACAGAGAAGCTTTCTACATTCAGTTGGTAATTATGAAAACCGCCTGCTTGTATCAAACTCTGCTCATTCTGCACAGTGAAGCCCAAACATTCAACTGTAGGAGCAAGAAGAAAAACATTTTTGGATGGAGGGGGACTTTAACATTCTTACAAAGTACTTTAACAAAAGATGTAAGAAACAGTAAAAAAGTAAAACTGAATAAATAGATCAAAAGTAATATTATCCAGTTTAGGTGCCATGACAGTAAAAGCAGTCAAGCCAAGCAGCTGCATTTTAGTGCATTGTCAGCACTTTTTCATCAGCCAACATCTGTGGTATTAAAAAGAAACATTTTATTAACACCAAACAATCATCCTTGAAGGGCAGAAAGGGGCTTCAAACAAAGTGCTCATCAATGCCTCTAAAGGAAGCTGCATCTGACTGGCTTTGGTAACTTTGAAACCTTCAATCCAACAATCACACCCACCTTAAGCATCAACATCCCGCTGTGTGAAAGTGTGAAAGTAGACAGGGCTTTTGAACTTCTCTTTCAAAGTATTTTTTTTCCCCCATTCTTCACACAGCTACTTCTGTCACCTTTTGTGTGAACAACTGAGCGCAACAGAATGCTTTCCGGGGGAAAACTGAAACTGCGTCACATCAAGACAAGGCAGACAAGCAACACACATGATGGGGCCTGCTCTTCACACATTGATGAGTTATCTAGATTAGAAAATATTCAGTGTTTTTTTGTAAAGCATGTTGATAAAAACTGACCAGTCCTGACCGCCCCACAAACCAGCCACCAGACTGTGGAATTTTTCACTCCATATGGACAGATCTAGCAGCCTCTCACACAGCAGTCTCTTTGCCTCTGCTCTCTCTCCTTCCCTGTCTGTGTCCCCCTCCACCCCACACACACAGAGTGGACAGCAGCACAGCCTGCAGTGACCTGCTGCTCCCTCTTAGTACCCGGTCTGTTACACAGTCACACGGAACTCATTATGATAAACTGCTCAAAGGGAACTTGCGTTATCCTTAAAAGCTGACAAATTATTGACAATAAAGGAAGGATTGAGCTTAGCAAGCTAACTTGATTTGTTAAGGCAGGTAGAGCATGTTTGCACAATGAAATGTTTGCATAATGTTGTTTAATATATTCTTTTATCACAAAATAGAATCTAAACCTCTAAAATGTAAGTAGTAGCCATGCAGTTAAATGTGTGTCAGTGTTGCTGAGAACTGTCATTGTGGACTCGACTCCACACCAATGCAACATCAAGACACTACACCCGCTTTACTGTTACGCATATGTACAGTGCAGAGCTGACGGACACGTTCACGTGACTCAAAATTTCTGTTCCTTTGTCACCACAACCCACAGTGATGGCAAGTCATGACGGTGTTTACCAGAATGAAACCTGTGACCTTCAAGTTAGATGATAGACCTTTTTCACAGCAGCCATGCTGACATGAAACGGCAGGATTAACACAGGTGTTACCAGTGACACTAACCAAGGTCTGACTGATGCTGTTTGACCTGGATGGAACAGAACCTGTTTACTATTTTATATCAATATGGCTGCCATGAAAAAGGTCTGGGAAACACTGAATAACCTATTTATTATATTTGTTGGCATGTCCTACCAACAAAAAAAACTTTAAAACTGTGTCAGAAAACAGCCTCGTCCCAGACAAGAATTCACAACTTCA
>JAJHUR010000692.1:0-34525 GCA_027495735.1 Lutjanus campechanus
AATTTTGGGCCAAATTTGTCACCCCTCTGTACGTATGACCCCTATATTTCTCTGCACATAGAGCAGGCTCACAGGCATTTCCCACAACTGTGTTTACACCAGTTTTCCAAGGTGACAGGAACTCTTCCGCAGTGCTGGGAACACCACAGTCAATCCATCTTTCTCTGTGTATAAAATGCAGAGCTGGACTCTCAGACCTGCGTAGTGTGAACGACATTCCTTCACCCTGAGGAGAGCCTGCACGATGCATGTACAAGTATGAAAAGTATGGTTGGTTTGCCTGTCCTGCATTCTTTTGAAGTCAACACTGCTCAGTAACTGGCTGCTGTCCCCTGTCCTGGAATAACAATGAGAACAGCCACTGGTAATAACATATTTAAAGAGACAGAGAGAAAAATGTAGTTATCAAGGTTGATTAAATTTCTGGTTTTGTCATTTTAAGCTGTTTCTAAATATTGAGTTAGGTTCTTCACAAATACAGTGGCTTACAACCTTTTGTGTTTGTGAAAGGTAATGAAGAGAAAGCTATTTGTGACAGCATGTTGAGTTGTGAGCAGATCTGTTGGAGGTAGTTTCAACCCTCAGACTTGAATTATTATTAGAGGCCTGAAGATGAAACTATTTCACAAGGAAAAAGCACACAGTTATGTGTAGCAGAACTGATTTTCCCTCATTCCATATCCCATTAATCAGATAATGATCCCTTAGATTAATCTTGCAATTCTTAATGGGGCTCTTATTGGTTTAGAGAACCATTGTGGTGTTATACCTTCAAAACTTCAAAATGTATTTCTTTTGCCACTTCGGGGCAGTAAACACAATCACCTATTATCACCTCATAAAATTGCCTATTTACACACTGACAAATACAGAGCAGCATTGATATTAATCTTGAGCCATGTTGGCCACCTGATGATGGTAAGTCTAATACTCTCTCTCCTTTCTATGCTGGTTCTGCTCCAGAGGGAAATATCGGGCTCTTTAGCTGCTTAATGTTTACCAGCTAGTTGCTGACTTTGTCTGTCTGCTGTTTGGTGCAGAGCAGGTATCGTATTGTGGGTTTTATGAGCTGCCTCTTGCATTTGGAAACAGTGCTGCTCAGAGCAGTGAGACTGAACCAAAACAGTAAAGTTACAGGCTGTAAAACTAAAACAGTGGGGTGAAAGATTAATAAAAACAAGCTGACCTGGAGCTGAAGGGAACTGCAGAGTTGGGTGAAAATTGTGTTCTTCCCAACATCACGGTTTAGTAACCCGGATGTGCAGCCATTATGGAGGTATTGGGATGTAATAACTTGATATACACTAAATATTCAATTCAAGCTGACTGTAGGAGGACTAAACCACAGAAAGGTTCAGGAAAAACTATGGAAGCTGCAAAAACTCAGAGAGAAGGACTTCAGACTTCAGGTCAGCAGAAAAGGGCGCAACATTTAAGGTTAAGGTTAAGGCTAAGGTTAATAGGTGGTGATGATCCTTATGAGCTGACTCCTTTGTCTTGGAATGACCAAAATTGATCAGTTTGAGCAACAATTGCTGTCTCTAAACAGAACTTGTGAACTCATAATTTCGTCATTGGAAATTGTCGACAGGAATCGTGAACTCAGCTTTCAGAAAATTTTGTGAAGTTTGTGAAGACCACAATACACAGCAAATCATCAAAATCAGTTCAGATGCATTGTTAACATTCAGCACCTCCAACATGGCCGCCCTCCAGATTTATGACATGCCATGAAAACAGTCTATTAATATAAAAAATATTGATTAGAGCAGCTTTAAAAGACCAGTGTGTAGGATTTCGGGACATTTAGATGTGAGCTTGCAGATTGCAAACACACGGCTGTGAAACTCATGAAAAACATGAAAAGGGGCTTATCTAGAGCCATTGTTTGTTTCATCCGTTCTGGGTTACTGTAGAAACCTTGGCAGGTCTCTATGGAATCAGACTCGTGCCCTCTGGCTCATCCTAGGTGAATGAAAATACAATGTTTCTTATGTTCCGGTGATTATACTCTAGAGAAAACATACTTAAGAATATTATATTCCATTTCTGACATATTCTGACAATAATATGAGATATCAATATATCCTTGTAAATTTCACACACTGGACCTTTAAAGCCGAAACGTGAACATCAGCACCATCTATTACTGACGCAAGAAACCAGGCAAGTACTGAGGTGTTTAATAAATAACAGCATGAACAACACAACAACAATAACAACAACATTAAAAGCTTGAATTCATTTTGTATATATACACATACTGTATATATTTTCATATTTGACTGTATAAACCATAAATATGACATGCAGTCCTCATAACTTAAAACAACCAGGACTTCTCAGACTGAGGTAGGGTCAGGGGCCAGGGGGTTGGATTGATGAAGCTGTTGTGAGTGTGTGTGAGTGTGTGTGTGTTTGGATGTGAACTGAATGCTATGATCAGTGTGTGTGTGTGTGTATGTTTGGAGGTGGGGAAGAGGATTACAGTATTGGCAATAAAGCTGCAGTGGCTGTTTAGTAGAAATGTGTGTGCTTGGTTCATAGTTCAGTGGTCAGGAGCTGTCCTCCCCAGTCAGCGCCCCAGTCGTCCCGCCCAAGACTTCCGGCTGAGAACACACACACATGCGGCGTTGATGCGGATGAAACGCCAGGCTGTCCGTTCCTGATAGATGGTCAAGGCGCTTACGAATATGTGTGTGTTGGTGCAGTAGGAGTTCCAGTGGCGGCTGTCGATGCCCAGACAGCCTGAGTTGCCTGATTTGGAGCCCTGTTTGCCGCTTCGTCCCCCCTGCCTTCCCCCACTTGCAGTCCCGGAGCCTCTGTGTGTGGGGGACCGGCAGGTGGTCTCGTAGAAGAACTGTTTCTTCACCACGTTGTTGATTGTAACATTGGGCAGCACTGTCACCTCGTTCCCAGCTAGGTCTGTGGCTCGTGTCAGATTGCCCACCCAGGTATTTATGCTGTCACATACTGAGTACTCTCCTCGGTGCATGGTGTGCGATCCCACTCTGCGCCTCACCCTCACACCCCTCACCCCTTCAATGTCATAGCCCTCACCTTCCAGGGCATCATGTGATGGGGGCACCTCGCTGAAGACAACACGGGGCGAGGAGCGGTAACGTCTCTTGGAGAAGAGCTTGGGGTCCACCACCGGGCTGGAAGGGTCAGGAGGGGAATTTGACCCAGAGTGCCCAGCCGTCGGGCTCCTGTCGTGGGTGTGTGAAGCTGCCCGATGGGGCCTCTTGGTCCTGTGGTGGCTGGTCCTATGATGCTCCTCTGAAGAAAGGTGGTCCCCCGCTGCGGTCTGCTGCTGTCCTGCTCTGTGATTGGCTGCCATCTGCTGTCCTACTTTGTGGTTGGCTGCCCCGGCGCTCCAGGCCAATCCGCCTCCCATGTTCAGTACAGCCTGGACGCCGATCAGGAGGAGCAGAACCAGTGGTGACGACCTCATGGGCACACGTCCTGAGCCCAACAAAAGGAAAAAGTTCAGATAATATTATATCTAAATACATACAGCTTACATTACTGTTGTAACTGCTGACAGACTTAAAATAAATCAAATCAATTAATAAATCACTTTTTAAGGAAGAATGTCAAACATTTTCTGGAATCACAATCCAGATACTGAAGATTTGTGTTTTAAGTGTATTTTTTTTTACTCTTGGTCACACAAAAAAGCAATATGATGGCTCTGAGAACCTGATGAGGGCATTTATCGTGACTTACATGGAAATTATTTATGAGGATTTCCAATCAGTGTTGATAGTAAGTGTAGTCAATTGAAGCAATAAATTCTTCAGAGCATGCTATATTCACTAAGAAAACGGAGTTCTGCTGCAAAATCTGTTGGTTAAGGAAGAACAACAGGATATCCCAGCTTGCATTTCTAGTCCCTGCCTGGGTAGCCAGGGTTTGTGCTCAGCAAGTATTTTGGCAACCAACACTATGGTCTGACTAAAAAAGTAATAGCTATATATAGATTAGGGAGGTGAAACAGGGCAACATGTAGGTATCAGAAGGTTGCATGCAATGCATCCTGGTACATGTAGGCACAGCTGGTGAAGCTCTGCAAGCAGGAGAACTCAGCTTTCTTGGTCTCTATATCCAGCACTGAGGCATACATTGCTTCGGTTGACCACATTTATCATCAATACTGATTAGACAACCACAGAAAAAGTGGTGGTGATTTTCCCTTTAATGCAGCATAGCATTAGCCTGGTTCAGGCGGAGCACTGAAGGCACTGAAGCCTTGATTGTATTGGTTGATTGGCATCAGCTGTTAGCAATATGTTTTACAATGATTGGCTCATTCACAGCTGTGTGGCTGGTAATGTCATGCAAACACTTATCACTGTTAGGTCACGATCAGAGATGAGCACATTTGCATCTTTGCTTCATGTGGACTTCAACTTTGGTGATCAGAGTAGCCGCAGCCTCAACGAATAGCAAAAATGTGTGTGGCATTTGCCTTGGCAGGCAATGGTCACTCTAATGTATTGACACGTGTGGCCATGCCCTTTTACTCAGCTAATCATGTTTATTTCAATGCAGTTTGTTGCTGCAACTCCCAACACCTCCTATATCATATTTTGTATTATTGATTTAACCAGCATTCTCAAACAGTGGGGCCTTTTCCACAAAATGTAAATGGATAATCATTGTATAATCATTAGGTGTAAATAGTCTGATCCTTGTATGTAAGTGTCTTTAAGTGAGCTGACTTTTAAAAGCTAAAGGACTGACTTGGAGAAAACTATTAGATTCACTGACGATCAAAGAAATAATTAATTGCAGCCCTAAAATATATATATGATACAAAAACTTTCCTTGATCATGAAGCCTGATATTTCCCTTTAATTATGTGGTGTATCACTTAAGTGTTAACTTAACATAACTAGCTACACAGTCTCTAAGAGTGAGAAACAGATAGATCAGTGTTATACCCTCATTACCAGCAATGTGATGACAGAAATAGGATTGTGGTAATCATTATAACGAGAAACTTTCTTGAAACAGTGACTTAGTATCTCAAAACAATCATTTTGTATGCCAAAATAATCTTTGATCCTTGATCTTGTGCAACTCACACCAAAAAAATCTAGTGTGTCTCGTTTTGCATGTTGCTGTGCTGAGTGTTACGATACCTGTGGAATGTGTCCAGTTGAAGTGGGAGCCCCTGTGGACTCTAGAGCCAGACTCCAGTGCAGGCCGGGCCCCTCATGCCTGCCATCTGGACCCCCTGAACCACAGCTCTGCAACACACACATACACACCAACTTAAAAAATGTGGATTCACAATTCTGCTTTAGAGTATTGTGCATTCCATATTTTACTAAATCCATTTACTGTTTCAAATGTACAGTAAACTGCCTTCATCATTCAAGACTACAGTTTAAAGCA
The DNA here is from genome assembly GCA_027495735.1 of Lutjanus campechanus. Taxonomy (NCBI): domain Eukaryota; kingdom Metazoa; phylum Chordata; class Actinopteri; order Lutjaniformes; family Lutjanidae; genus Lutjanus; species Lutjanus campechanus. The sequence goes on from JAJHUR010000692.1 coordinate 5,404, forward strand.
ACAGTTCACCCCAAAATTAAAAACACATACCTGGCCTGTCGTGCTAGTTGAAAAGAAAGTAGTTTCGGTAGATTCTACTACAGAGAGAAAATAGATCCTACAAAATACTTACTGAGCATATAATCTGTGGATTATCTTTAGTAACTGGGTCATTATTTTTGGGAAGAAAAAACACTGGTTTTGATTTTTTCAAATGTATTTTTGGTCCTTTGAGGACTGCAAGCTGAGTGCTATTTAATCCCATTAGACTGGAGAGAAGGCACACATCTCTGTGGTCGATTTTGGGGTGAACTGTCTCTTTAACTCATGGGCAGGACATAATTATGCCCATACATTCAGCACACTGTATATAATATATGACAATGTTATATATCAAATACTGAGATATAGCAAGTCATCTTGTTCCAACAAAAATACAAAGACAAAAGTAAAACAGCGATAATATTATAAATAAATCAAGATAATTTCAGGTTCAAGATATTATTCTATCTCAGTCTCCCAGTCTACAGTAAAATGGACAGGAGAAACAAAATGGAATTCATTTCTATTCATGAGATAACATACTGGATATTTCTAGTTTTCTTCTTCAGACAGACACACCATCCAGTTTCAGCAAGTGGTAATATAGTGCAAGAAGTGCAGATAGTAGATGAGATAATTTTAAGAGCACTACAAAACTCTCATCTCTCTTCCTCTGACCGCCGCTACTCTCACAGACATACACAATTTACCATTATCTGACCTTATCTCATGCAAGTACACACACACACTCACCATGTTTAACTCTTAGAGCTTACACTTGCCATGCATTGGAATGTGTGGCATTTCACACCTCATTAGATGTTACATATATATTGAACATAAAGCACTTCAACATGCATCAAGAAAAGGGAGCACATATGTGCACAGTGTATTTCATAGAAACACATGGCGCACATGTGCATTTAGGAATGCATGTCAGGTTGTTTTTATGAATAGTTTGCATGCTTAGATGCTGTGATGTGTATGGATACACACACCCCTCCTCCCACACAAACACTCAGAAGGTCAGTGAGGTGAGCTGAAACTGGCGTGTCAGTATTTTTGACTTATCTACAATGTTCTGTAAAACACATCTTGCTGGTACGTGTTGGAAAGTTTAGTAGCGTTGTAAATGTTTAGCTGAGCATGACAACCTTGTGAGAGGTGCAGCACAGAAGTGGTTAGTGATTCATGGTCAAGTTGCAAAGATGAAACGTTATCTTGTTATTATTTAATCTTCTGTGACACACAGGTCTTTTAGATCAGAGGTCTTCAAAGTGGGAGGCAGGCTTCAAACAATTTTAGGGGAGGCTCAGTGAATAGAAGAGAAGAAATATTACAGTTGGTTATTAGATAAGTTAACAAAAGGAGGTCACATTGAATAGCCTAAATGTGTGTGATTTGGTTAAATAGTTCAGAGATAGCAAATTGGGGAATTTTACAGTTTTTACCACTCTCCCAAGGTCAATCAGAAACTTTGAAATACTTATGGACAAACCTTGCTTTTTATTTGCAGTACTCTGAAGTTATGTAAAACATCAACATGGCGCTATCTTAGCTCAGTTATTGAGTGTTTATGGGATCAAATAACATGATCATGATCATATAGGCATTCAGGAACTGAATGAAACAAAGCAAGTAAAGTAAAGTAAGAGGGGGGAACCTTTTTCCAAGCTTTGTCTGAGGGGAGGCCCACAGACTCATACTTTAAAACCCCTTATTCTAGATAAATGCCTCGAATTGAAATCCTCTCAGTGTAGCACCTAAAACCAGAAGAGGTCAGTGTTGCCTGCACTGGCTGCATAGACCAGAATTCAAAGACAACTTCAGGCAGCTGAGACACATCAAAATGTCACTGGCCCCGTTCCCATTAGAAAGAGCATCTCAGATGAACGAGAGACGTCTAGCATCTTAAATCATTTTCCAGGTATTTTCCCACAAAGATTGCTCAAGTTCTTAAGATTTTTGTTCTTTGGACCACGTTTTCTATACTTTGTCTACATGGCAGTGGTAGTGAGTAACTGTAGTTATGTGTACTAGCACTTTATTTAATACACTTCAGAGGAACTTGTGCTCAACTTGAGTATTTCTATTAACTTTATATTTCTTTTTCACTATCTATGTACTCCACCACATGTAGATACTGATTAAGATTTTCAAGACTGGGTTAAGGACTTCACTTTCATTCTATTGAGATATTTGTGCACAATTAGAATTTCAATAAATATTAAGGTTTTTCATACTGTAGAAAGCAAATAATGAGCTTTTAAAGGACAAGGCAGTGTATAGGATTTAGTGGCATCTAGCAGTGAGTTAGTGCGTAGGTGACCCTATGGTGGCAACAGAAACTCTAGACATAAACTGCTGATTCCAAGATAATTTAAAAAAAAGTGATTCTTACTTTTAGGTGATTATATGCTCATGAAAACATACTTATTAAATATGATTTCTGCAAATATCCCACTGTAAATCTTATACACTAAACCTTTAAATATGATTACTGTTGATGATCCCAAAGCCATATAATGTACTTCAAACAGGAAATCAAATAATATAATGATCTATGACTCTAAAAGTGGTTATATACACAATGAAAACTTTTTGCAGAAGTCTTATGCTCTTATACTTAAGTAAAATCTTTAAATGCAGCATGTTAACATGTAATGAAGCACCTTTCCAATGTGGTTTTGTTCCTTTTACTTAGATAAAATGTCTAAATACTTATTCAGCCACTGCCACGTGGTCACTTTGGCACTGCATCTGCAAAACAATCAAGTAATCTTGCAGAACCTTTTGAAAAAGTGACCTACTAGTGATATCTTTTGGCAATCATACACACACACACCAACACACTCACACACATATGGAGCTGGTCCAAACAGGCCAAACAGTTGATTGATCCCGGCTGACGGGCAGCACACTATTTACATGGCCCAGGGTGAGCCGGGAGGATCCTAATGTTAAAAATATGTGGCTTGTGTTTAATGCCAGTGGAGCCAGCATAAACACTGCAGCGCAGGAGCATAGGGGTCAGAGCGGTTTAGAGAGCACCTCTGACTTATAGGATTACTTCAGCACTGGATCACAATCTGTGTGGCGATCCCTCAAACCCTGTCACACAAATACTGAATGCAAAATAACAAACACACACACATGCACCATCATACTAGCTTGTGAGATGCCCCTGCGGTTTTCCTGTATTTCAGTGGGTTTGGACGTGCTCCCAATGCTGTTTATTTGTGTTATGGTTTTGTAGAAACAAAACCACGCTCTGCTTCAGAAATTGTGTACTAGATGCACTGGAAAAGTTAGATAGTTCAGCAACATTTGCAGGGTGTTGACTGGACCTGGAATAGAAAATGCTCTACGTAACGGTCCAATGGATTTTACATACTAACATGCATCCTACAACTGTATATCAAACTGGGGGGGGGGGGGGGGGGGGGGGGGGGGGGGTTCCATATGGTACTGATAAAACAGGAAGTCTCAGAGTGCTTTGTGAGGCTCCCTGCACTTTGACATGCACAGGACAGTGAGCTGCTTTCCTCTTTAGTATCCAGGCAGAACAATCAGAGTACACAAACACACATGGGAGATGCCCTGAAGAAGGAGAGAGCTGGTAGGAGACAGTCCTCCTCACAAGTGCAAGCCAAATAATGACAAAGGTATTCCAAAACAATTTAAGCAAATGCCAGAGAAATGACAGGCACAGTATGGTTCATATTTCCAGACACTCAACATACTGTATTAATACACACTGGTATAAACAAAGCAGTTGTTCGATATTCTTTTATGATTCATACATTTTGCACCAAGGAGGATGTTTATGAAAACAGCCTCATGTGGCTTACTGTAAGGCTCTAAGGGGGTCTCCTTTCTCACAATAGGCTGATTCCTCTGCTTTGCCAAACTGTAAATCAAGACCATTTCTGTTGAGTCATACATCGCTTTCACGTGGCACAAGCATTCAAAAAATTAGTGACCCTTTGCTAAGGCCCTCCTCCAGACAGCAACTATCCAATCATAAATTAGCACCCGCACCAATGACTGTCAGTCTTTGCATTTCTTAAATGTTGTAACCATTGACATATATAGAGATGGACAACATGACATCTCCCAAAAAGTGATATCTAGATCACCCCCTAGTGGCTGGCTGCAGTATAGGTCATGTACTGCACCTCCCATGTTAGTTGATAGGAGATGGTGCAAACTAAAACATCAAACATCGAATACATTTTTCCCAATGATGGTTTGTGTTGTTAATTATTAGTTAATATCACATTGATGTATGTTCAAGTTCAAATCAGGTTGTCTCAGGGCGGCCTGGTAGCTCAGCTGGTAGAGCATGCACCCCTTGAACTGAAGCCTTGAGCCCTCGACAGCGGCCGTGGGTTCAATTCCATTGTGTGGCCCTTTGCTGCATGTGTCACTCCCCTCTCTCTCCCCCATTTCCTGTCTATCTAAAGCTGCCATGTCAATAAATGTAATTAGTTATTTGATGTAATGAAAAGCACAATTGAGTCAGCTGGCAATATCGCCAGGAAAACATGGCTCCAACCCTGATCATAACTGCTCAGACTGGCTCCAAATTATGTTACCAGCACAAGATGGCAGTAAAGTAAGAGGAAGTGGAGCCGTGTCTTGCACCTTTATTTATGTCAACGGTTGAAGTGTTGTGCATGGGACTAGTGAATACTGGTTGTCTTTTGTTGGCTCTCAAAAATGTAAAACACAAGAGCAAACATGTGACGAACAGATTAAATATAGTCTTTATTTGCTTGAATGTAAGTGTTAGCATGGTCTGCCAAACTCTATTCCTAGGGGTTAAAATGAGATCTGTCAGTGATGGTAAATAAAGATGAACGACACGTATCCACTTCCTCCAAATGTACAAAAATGAAACCAAAATATCCTGGATATGAGCGCTGCTATCTTGCCCTGATGAAATAATTTGGAGCCAGATTCTGCGTGACCAGTGTTGAAGCCATGCTATCAAGTTTCCTCCCACACAGTCAGCTGACTGTTAAGAATTTATGACTTGTACTGCAGCCCTCCACCAGGAGGTGACTGAGATGCTTTGGCTTCACTTTTGGGGAGCTGTGATCCTTTCTGTTTCTTATATACGTCCTTGGGATTTGTTTTGTGAGGTTTGAGGTGGAGGATGTGGGCAGGTGCATAATCAAAGTGGGCCAACAATAATGCTTCTTTCTCTGGCTCCCTGTCTTAGTTTGGCTTAGCTTAGCTTAGCCCTGATCCTGGTTCTCTTCCTGGGGCAATCGTGGTCTGGCTGATCTGGCTGGGTAACTGTCTCAAAGTCTACTGCACTTAATTTAATTGCTAAACATTAGACATTAATAACTGTAATTCTGTTGTCTGTTGTATACTTGTTCTAGTTCACCCACTGTCCAATGTTGCAGGGATGTAGCTGGCTTTAGCCTCAGTCTTATGGCATTAACATTATGTCATGTATGCAGCTGCTTAGTAACTTAACATATTTAAGGCCTGTTTACAGGAACCTTGATTTTTAAAAATGTGGTACATGGAAATATTCAAAGGTTTGTTGGAGATCAACTTCTCAGCTGACTCAAGAAGTTTAAGCATTAGCATTAGCTTACATTAGCTAGCTACACCAAAATCCATGGTCATCATTAAGAAAAAGAAGTCTGCTTTTGTTTACCTCTCTAAGGAATCTAAGAGTGTTTCAACAATTACTGCTAATAGAGTGCTGCAGGGATGAAATATTTTTGTGGGGCGGGAAATTATCATCACTCTGGTATCCTCCACAAAAAACCAAAGGGATTTTTCCTTTGGTTTTTGGATTGGTGCAGAAAATAAGATCTGTGGTGAAGAAAAGTTTTTGACTTAGATGTTTTGTCCAGCTAACATTAGGATATAAACAAACTATACCACGGTCACATGACTCAATGTCACCTCCACTAAATGACTAGTGATGATGTTTAATGTCTGCAACAACCACCATACTCGCATTTAGCCACTTGATAGCAACTGCTTTTTTTTTTAAAGATGTGTAAAAGATTCAAAATTCATGAGTGGGATATTTACTGACATATTTTATGTTGTCAAACAAAGCATGAACATCTCTCAAGCTTGTGTTAACTACAGACCTTATTTCAGGCAAATAATGAAAAACCCATTGACTTTGAAATGAGGGAAACAGAAGTGCAAATATGATAACTCATTTCCAGCTTTTAGACCTGCAACACTCTAAATCTGCCACTGTTGTCTTTCTAAACTGCATATGTGCAGCATGAGAAGGGAAAGCTGGAAAGCTTGACAGGTGTAGCAACAGTAACTAAGGAAGGCGGGGCTTAGCGAATGGTCAATTGCCAAAGTTTGATGAAAGTATGTGGAAAGAAGACATAAGTCATGCAGCTGCTAGGCTGTGACCTGGAAAACCAATCATTAGACAGCATGAGAGTAAAGCAGTACAGACAGAGACTAATTACTTAGCCCAAGGCAGTGGAGCCCAGCCACACGTTTACTGGTACTGATTATGTAGTGTTAGCCTGCAACACATTTTAATTCAGTCTGCCAGAGCACAAGATGCTCCATTGATCCGACTCTGGTACCTACAAGCTGCCAAATGACTACATGTGGTTACAGTAACAGTGTGTTGACTGTGATACAGTGACAAGGCAGGTGGGCCAAAACATTAGCAGTTTACAAGAGTGTTGCCTGCCATCAATCCGAGGTTAGTTTACATTTAGCAGAGGTTTCTTCCTATCTGTGTGATACATTAGTCATTGGATACAAGTCCTTGTTAAAAGATGCGCAGGAGCGTCGTGTCAACAGGTCCCTCAAACAAACACACACCTCGCTCTTGGAGTGATGACAACAGCTTCAGATTATGAGGGGGTGAGAAAGAGAGACTGACAGCTGCAGAGATAGAGAGAAAAGAGACAGCGGGAGGGTAATGCAGGGAAAAACAGAGAAAGGTAAACAGTTTTCCTCCGTCTCTCATCAATTCAGTGTAGTGCAGTTCCTCCTGCTGTCATCTACTGGAAATAATTATCAAGAGGGATGACTGCCAGGTCAACTTGCTCTCTTTTCACGCATCCAAATGTTTGAAGACGTATTTATTTCCTCTAAAGAAATGGTGTTTAATGCTTGTTAATCAACAGTTGATAGATACTGACTTATAAGGAAGTAAAGAGTCTTTGAGGACCAAATAATTCTTACTTGTGGAGAAGCTTTAATTTGAAATGAAACTCTTCAGTTAAAATGGAGGTTTGCTGCAGAATTCACGTGTGCATCAGATGTCTTTTCTCATGATGTCTTTCTACTTCAGAGTCATATTTTCAAGTGCAAGGCCTCCGTGTCCCAACCAGTCCCCGTTTTTCATTCACAATTGTAATCGAAGCTTATCCTCTATGGGAAGACAATCTACTTGTCACAGTTTAGACAAGCTGCCATGTGAAGCTCATACAACAGCCAAGATACTGCCATGAATCAAGTTTTTGTCACGCAAAATGATGTCATGCAGCGTCTGTTTAAAGCACAATGAAGTTACATTCTCCAAACCTTCTTGAGAGGCTGTCAGTGAGCCGACTATTCTTGGAAACACTTTTAAAGTCTTGTATAAGACTCACAGCACAGGTATATACATTATAAAATAAACTTTCGAAAAAGCATGTTTTTCCTGAGCCAGAAAATCAGTTAAAACATACTGAAATGTTTATTCCGTTTAATATTATATTATGCCCTTATATTATACAGCACCACCACAGAATCATGTTTCTTTCTGTGAATAATAAACATTTTAATTCAACTCAATACAATTGCACTTCCATGTTTTTCGCAGAGTTTTTCTAATTTGGCATGGTGCAATTAAGTGTAGATTTAAGCGAGGATATTAAGGACTATATCACTCAACAACATGGCAGATAGACCTGTAAATACATGTAAAAGTATTAGTAGTTTGTGTCTGGACCTTTGTTTCTCAATCTGCCCATAGCTAATGGTACGTGTCCATAAGATCCGTCATTTTCACACTTACCATTCATTGCCTATGTAAGCAGTCATGTAATGCATTCTGTTAGTGCAGGGGTGCATTTTGACAGATGAGATGTCACATTAGCCGCCACTCATTTTCATGAAGTTGAGGTCCAGGCTACTTTATGCAAATCAGGGGTGTTCAGGACAACTCGCTGCCTCTGGAAACTCCTGAACATTTTTCAAACTACACATTGTTGATGTAAAATGAGACAAATTCAGCAACTGCAATACTAATTTCTCACCTCTAATAATAACACATTTTAGTGAACTACTTTCAAAACAAGTTTCAAACAATCCAGAAGGAGCCGATCCACGAGTGAAAGCATGCAGTCAGCAAGTGTTTGTAGGAGGGAATAGCCTGTATGTTTTCTTTGTTGGTCAGAGCCAAATTGATAAGTGCTCTGTACTGTTCCTGCAATGCTTGAAATGAAGTGGGAAAATGTTCCATTGTATTTGTTTCCTGTTTAAGGGAAGGAGAGCACCTGTCAGTCATCTACTGTGACAGCTTCTCATGGCAATCCCACCAAATGATCGCGGCATGACCCCTCACGTCCAAAAACACCCATGTGGCCATGTACCATAAGCTAGTATTCAACCAAGAAAAAACCACACATGAACACACACAGCCTGTCTACTGCTGGAAAAGGAGTCAAAATGAGAGTGTGTTGAGGAGTGGAGTGCATCATTGTCATTGTTTACTATAGCCAACTACCTCATGTCTAATTCACATTAAAGAAAAGACCTCACATTATCATAATAAATGACAACAAACATGGCTATTGTTGTTATTCACAGCCGTCAAGCTAGCGTGCTTATGTTGGGAAATTTTGGCTGAACTTTCTCTGCCATTCTTGTCCAACTAGTTTGCTATAGCTTTTGCTTTATATAGACAGTTACGTAGGCATGAATTCATTTGGCCTTAATGAAAATGACTGGATGGTCCCAATGGGCCTCTTTTTTTTTATCGGGATGTAAGGAGAGTTTCAACAAATAAAATAGATGCCTCTAATATACATTACCTACTGTAGCTTTAATTCCAGGCTGGAAAAAAATCGAAGTGAACACTATCAGACTTTAACCATGATTTGACAATTGTAATGTGAGTAGCAGAGATGAGAGAGATCAGTTTCTGCCCTGTCCTTTCCCCTCGTCTTCATGTTTAAAAGACATTTGCTATGAGAACCAAAGCACCTGTTGTACATCAGGGATACTTCAAACAGAAAACTGCTGCTGCGGCCTCAGGACACAGGAAGGGAGAGACAGGCAGCGTCAAACTGACAGGCACACACAACCTGCTAAAGCACTTGACTCCTCAGTGCGATGACAAATGATGCAAGATATGCAGAACAAAAGAACAGTTATTGTGCAAACAGCTATAATATGAAATGCTACAATGTGGGAAAAAGAGCATATGTGCAGCTCTTGACATCGGCTTGTATTAGCATGATGGGTTTACTGGGTGCAGCAATAAAATATGCCTGGCATGACACACAGGTAAATGTCGTTCCAACTTTCAAATTATTTCTCTAAAAACAGGTAGCTTTCAAAAACAAGTAGCTTTCAAAAGACTGACCTTTTATTCAACTTAGCTGGCTGATACTGGCATGTACTTCACTTGTCCACTGAACGTTTCCCAGCTCAGTAACACGCTGCCAAAAAAGCCCTCTGAAATATATCAGTGGCTTCAGGTTTTATGAGCAACAATTTCAAAACAAATTTAAAACCATAAATGAACATGGTGCCATGCTGTGAGAGTGGGATATCAACAAGTCTGTATTTGAGGTTCATTTCTTGTTTTGATTAGGATGTGTACGTTTATATGTGTGGTTGGCGCCAGTAGGATTTAATATTTATTCCATCAATTTACACAGGTGTTTCTCTTCATCAGATGTGGTTAAATAAAAGCTTTGGTATCTGTTTGAGGTTTCTTGAGAATATCACAGAAGTAAAGAGCCAAGGTGTGGAAAATCAAAGAAACAGAGTTTGGCAATGTGCCAGTGTGTACATACTGTTTTGTGACTTTCTCTGGCTCTGTATGTCTGTCCGTCATTGATCCTTTTCTGCTCCTGGAATCTAACCTGATGTTTGTCTTGTCTCTAAGGGTTAAGAGCCAGACGTTAACTTTCTGGATACAGAGACATTTCTGGATCTAAAAGCCATAGCAGATTTCATGATTTCATGAAGTGCATGTGTGCAGGTGCAGAGCTCATCTGCTCTTGTGGATACTCTCTATCATTTCCTTTTGTTTTGGAAAAATTACACAATCATTTTCAGATCATATCCATAGACCCTCTCACTGGAGATCTGATCCCTCATCTCTTTTCCAACTTGGCCATCTTGAACCTAGACTGTGTGTGTGTGTGTGTTTGTTTGTTTAGTGTGTTTGTTTTTTGTGTGTTGTGGGCTACATAAATTGGTTACTGCTTCAGAAGCTGTAAAGTGATTTCTATGAAGACATGCCAAATACACAGAAAGTCGAATTTCACTTCCAAGTGGAAGGAATTTCTCTTGGAACAGGCATAATTAAAACAGTCGGACTTGTGTCTGCATATGGCTTCACTTTGACTTTTTGACTAATGTAAACTGTCCGAGACAAGTAGACGTCACAGCACTGAGTCAAAAGGGACAAAGTGTGCAGGTGCAGTTTAGCTGAATGTAAATACCTAAAAGACCTCAATTTATCCCACTTACCTGTTGGACAATAGGTGCAATAACACACATGTGAATTTTTGCATGTCTTCCTTTCTCTTTGATGTAGCAAGGCTCAAAGGCAACTCAACATTGACAGGGCTCACATTCCCTTCCAACATAATGATACACAGTTCCAGGAACCACAAGTTTGGCGTATACTGTATCTCTCTGGCCTGAAGGGGAGATCTTTTTTATCAGCTGACATTTCACACGACTCCAGCTATGCATAATGCTTCATGTGGTAAAACTTTTAAGTCAGCTCCTGGCACATTATTTGTTCCAACGTCATCTTTAATTTGCAAGGGCAACCCTGAAACACAGCAGAGACACGACTACAGTGTAACCTCAGTCTTTTCCACATTGTCACACATTGTCCTACAGTAAGTCGGACAATGATTCACCATAATACAAAGATTGAATCCTTGTGGTGTTTGTGATAGGAATCCAAAGTAAACAACATTTTAGCTGAGAGCGAAATTCAGCAATAATTGTGTTTGGAAGAAAGGGATGAGTAGCAAATAGAAACTGGAAACTGAAACAATGCAGCTCTTTGTACATCAAGGAGTATTATTGCTTTTTTGTTGGTTTAATAATGTGGTTTGTAGCACTTTCCCAGAAATAACTGCCTACTTTGTTGTTATGTAGTATGAATATTTCTTAAAATGTTCATGAGCAGGTGGGTTATATGATTGTATGCATCAGCCCATCCTCACCAGAAAACGTCAGACAGATATAAGAATTTCACCAAAGAGGGTTTGTGTGAAACCAAAAGTCAACTTGACTTATTTTAAAATTTAAGTTACTGAAGTTGTGTTATATATACAGCTTATGCCACTAGGTAAGGTAAGGTAAAGTAATGTAGTGTAATGGAATGCAACATTAACATAACACACTTATTTTAACCCAAAACTAAACCAAACCTAACTGCTACTTAAGTCGTTTTGTTACCTAATCCAAATCAAACTGCAAACTTTCACAATATTAAATGTATTTAAGCTCACTTGACTTAAATCAAGTGTCTAACACTGCATAATACTTAACATAACATACTTATTTTAACCCAAATCAAGATCTTTTCCTAAACCTAACCAAGTAGCTTTGGTGCCTAAATGAACTCTGACCATTTCACATTAATCGTGTGTTTAACGTCATGTGATGTAAGTCAAGGGACATAAGAAACATACTTAAAATCTGGTATACCTGTTGCTGCTGGTACTCTTCAGCTATCCTATATCACCATGCCAGCCCTATTTTAACATGTACAAGCACTGTCTATGTTTTTAGGATTTCATCATGAAATATCCAGCTGAATAAAGACTTTTTTATTCCCTTTTGTATTCCCTCCTAAAGAGCACCATCATTACATTACACATATATGTCCTCTGGAAGTCATTAGCCACTGATCTATTCTATATAGTTTAGGTATGCAGACGTGTTGGTATGTATGTATGACAGCATGAGTGAGGCCAGATACAACTGACTTGAAATAATTCAGATTTATATCACAAACTTAGAGCTATCGTGCAAGGTGCACTCACACAACAGTGGAAATATAAGGTTCTTGTTCTTTGTGTTCCACATTGTTCATAGTTTTTTCCTACTCTGGAGCTCTCCACTGTACTAAACAGTGCTGCCTTAGCTACAATGTTAATATTGCCAATGGTAGAAACAGTGTGAACCAGTCCCCCTGTTTTAGAGACACAAACTGTGTTTTTGAAACAAACCTGGTATCTGGATGCTGATATTATGTTTTTTTAGTCTGGTCTCAATATGAGGTAATATGCTGTTGTACAGTTCTGACTATTCAGAAACACAAGTAATTAGTTTTTCATCCAACTTTCAGTTTAGGCAGTGATCAGCAGGGATTGGCTGTCCCACAAAGGTCAGCATAGCTCTGGTCAAGGTTCAACAAATTTTAAATTTACTGACACAATTATTAAAGGACCAATGTGCAGGATTTAGTGGATTCTGGCGGTGAGCTTGCACACTGCAAACGTCTTGTCTCCCCCTCCTGTTCCCAGCACGCAGGAGAAACTATGGTGGTCAAACTCACAAAACTCACGAAAGATGTGAAAGTCTGCATCTAGAGCTAGCGTTTGGTTTGTCTGTTCTGGGTTACTGTAGAAACATGGCAGCCTCCATGGAAGAGGCCGGGCATCCTCTAGAGATATAAAGAGCTCATTCTATGCTAACAAAAACACAACAATACAACACAACACTTCTTATTTTCAGGTGATCATACACTAATGAAAACGCATATGAATTACATGAATACATGAATATTATGCTAAATTTCTGCTGTATTCTTACAATAGATCCTCATAAATCTGAAACACCTTTAATACAGCTAACAATTGGTTACTGACACAAATGCTGTCAGTCTTTAATTCTACTTTCATGAGGTCGTCACAGACAATGAATTTCAGTGATGCGATGCTGTTGAGTGTCTTTATAATGAACTCCCGGCTGCTGTCTTGGAGCCCAGCAGAACTCCAGGCATGAGGTTCCTTTGGCAATGAGGCAAAACCACAGCCAGAACACTGTTAGTGAAAGGTCTTCTCCTCGTTTTTTTTTTTTTTCCCTTCCCCACAACCGAGCCCATCCCCAGTCAACCCACCCTCTCCCTGCACTGGACCAGCAGATGTGGGAGGCTGGTCCTCCAGGCCTTCAAGGCAGGATGAACACAATGATTAACATGTTTTCCAGACCCCTCATTTTTATGACCTTGACATTCAACAATCTTCTCAAGACAAGTGGTTAATCTTTTGGCATGGTCGTAGTAATAACTCCCTGTTCCTGGTGAGAATCTCGTTGCTCCGCTATGGGAGCAAGGGAGGGGGAAGGCCAAAGGAGAAGAATGCCTGTCTGGCCACGGCAAAGGATGCAGACAGAGGGATGGAGAGGAAGGAATCAGAGACATCAAGGGATGGGGAGAGGCAACAAGCGATGGAAGGCGGGCTACAGATGGGCAATGAGATGCCTTGGGAATCCCCCAAATAAAGAAGCATGTGATAGGAAGAGGCTGAGAGGTTGTAGGGGTGCAGGAATGGAGACAAAGAGGAGGTCAAGGACAGGGAAGGAGGCAGGAATTCAGGCTACAGGGAGTTGCAAAGAGTTGAGGAGCATGAGACTCAAGAGTTTTGTTGCTGTGTCTTTCCTCTCAATAGCTTTAACAGTTCCAGCAGGCAGAAAACCAAGTGTCTCAGAGGTGTTGTAGCTCATGTTTCTCATTTACTCTCAGGGCATCCGCTGGAGCAGAACTTGAAAGTATCTATGTTGTCCAAGCAGAAATTCAGTCATGTTGATACTAATCCTCCTGCAGAGTATAACTAGATCAGACTGAAACACCAATCAAGTCAAATGAATCTCAGTCATATTTCTGATAAAGATCACTGACTAATGCTAGAATGACTCATTCAGTTTGTCATCCTCATTTGACTCATCTTACAGTCTCGTATCTGTGTTTTGAATGCGTCTGTCACAGCTTGCAGCCTCGACGAAATCGAGCGTATAGATTTGCATGTGACACTTTGACTGCATGTTGCTGTAAACAGCAGAGGCACGATCATGAGTGAGTCACACAGGTAAATTTTCTACAGAACTTAAATTGAAATGTGGGCGTAAATAGACAGATATGCTCACTCAGACACCCAAGTTTTCCACTACGCCCCGTTTGTGCTCTCGTCTGATGCCATAAGCATGGGTGTGGGCCCATAGACGCAAATTGCGTATATGTTACGTCAGACATTAGCACGGTATTCTTATAATGATCTTACTCCTATTGTACTGAAAGCATGCGCTACACAGTAAACATTTAAACTATCTCCACATCTGAAAGGTAGCTGGAGAGGAGAGCTAATCAGGAGAAAAAGGTTCTGGTCAACTTCCTTCTTAAGGCATGTAAAGGTGTAGACAGTATTTGAAAGACTGTTACAGTACGGTGAAAGTGCTCTCGCTGCAAGCTTGAGCTATGCTTTCCAATTAAACAAATCAAGTCCATGTTACACCAATTTAAGCTTAATTCAATTTGCCTGTGTTGTTTAGGACAAAAGGTCAACCAGCCAGTGTGGCACTTATGAAGCAAGTAGAGATAAAGTAACTCACTCCAGGATACTGAGGCGAAATAGGAAATAGGTAAAGACCTCACTCGCATGTTGATATCCTAACTGACAGCCTTCACACAGCAACTTAAAATCCTGATTGTATTATTAACTCCACCGAAGAGGCAGGATTATGCATTGATGAAACATGAAATGGAGCAGGTCCAAATAGGCAGATACACCAATTTTTTTTTCTACTTTCTTCAACATTGCAAGACATTGACATTTGACCTTGACAGAATAAATGCGAAACATTTTAAAATACAGTACTTGACAGTAGAGTTTAATAGTGACAAAACATAGCACAGTCTACAATGACAGGTACTAGAAATTCTCTGAGGTAGCCTTCACATGTAGCTGTTCAACTTCATACAGAACGCAGTCATTATGGAGGGACAGTGTCTTCACGTGAGAACCGTATAGTTTTTTTGGGGGGTCAAATTAAGGTGCGACTATGGAAACGTAAATAAATTGGTGATAAACTGGCTATTTAGAATTTGGGCAAATGCCAGACAGACTGTCTGACAATAGGCCACCTGGGTCATCATTGCACTGATAAAAATAACAACAATAAAAAACAACAATTTTATCTGATTATTTTGATTCAAAAGTTATTCCATACATGCAGCCCAAAACGACTCTATCTTTAAAATACATTCTTATTATCCCCTCGATGTAACAAGTGGAAATGTGAAGTGAGGGCAGAAACTTGAAATTGAGTGGGTATGACATTAAACGTTACAGCAGCGTCACCAGGCTAAAAGTGGGAGACAGCGGATTGAAAATAGGGATGGTCTGTTGGAAATGCTATGGTTGTTTATTTAATCCCACTGGAATGCACACATATCTCGCAACTAAATATGAAATGGGATGAAATGAAATATAAATTGTGAATTGGCTGCAATAAACGGCACCAGACACATTAAGGAAAAATGTTTAAACTTTACGCTTCATGAGTTCAAGCAATTTACATATCATAGAAGAATGGACTTTTGGCCTTGGCAGAGGTCTGTGCTCCCTGAGTGCGCTTCTCGTTTGATTTGTTTTTTAGCCCTGATAGCAGCATGGCACCATGGATGACAATGTTGATCAGTTAAGATTAGAATATGATTGGTTTCCATAAAATATTGTGCAGACTTCATATAAAAAATGAGAGGTAAATTATTCACTTTTCCCATGGTATGTCACTCTCTGTAATCTTTGTGAAATCACTTTGAGAGGCTGTGCTCTCTGTGTAATCATACAAAACAGACGAGCACAATCCCCTCTGTTGTACTTGTTACAGGAGGTCTTGTCAAAACTGTACTGAATCCTCTGAGGAGTGTAAAAATGTGATATTGTCGTCACTCCCAGCAGTTGTTTGATTACTGTCTCAGCCCTCTCACTAAAGACTTGACCCGGCCATTTTCTATTCTGTGTGGTCTCCACATCGTTCTGTCATCTCTCTGTCTCTCTGCCTGTGTCTCTCTGTCTCCCTCAGTCCATATCTCCCTCCCCTCCTCCCTTCCTCTTGCTGATGTCAACCACCTGTCTGCGTGGGACCTCCCAGGCCCATCCTCTGTCTGTTAGCAGCATGCCATGTTCAGCATGGGAGCAGAGCTATGGTGAAAGAGATAGAATGGCTACTTTCCAGCGCGTCTGCATTCATGTGTGTTTGTGTGCGTATTTGACCTGCAGCTGGGTTTTACATGAAGTAATATTTACTGTGGAGCTTGATGCACGGGCTTAACAGGCAATCCAGCAGAGAGAATGGCTTCCTACAGCGTCACCTCCCCAAAACTGCTTGTGATACACCGACAATCCTCAAGTTTTAACTAAAACAAAACTTGCTGACAGATAAAACAGATTGCTTAGTGAAGAAAACTGCTTGTAAAGTCCTTCATGCCTCTGTAGTCCTGTCTCGTTAAAACAACTATAAGAAGAAAGACACATTATTCTGCTCATTGTACAGGAGACTAATCTGTTATGACTAGCCAGTAGCTCATCCTCTTGCATGCTGTGAATTCCCAAATCGGCATAATCCGAATAAGTGCATAATAAGTGGCTTCACATGTATCCTTGGGGCTAAGGCGTGTGTGTGTTTGATGAGTATCCAACACAAACACACATATACATACACACGCACACTCATGCGTATTGCTCATACACATGTACAAACCACATTCCTACGGTGCTGGTGTGGTTTATGTATCTATTTTGTCTGTAGTTCCTTCGGTGGATTATTATATTATATGGCTAAAAAACATACTGATAACAAAGTGTCTGGCAGCCAATGCTGATTTTCACTCAAAAGAGAAACAGGTTAATATATTTACTGCACTAAACCCTAAAACGTATTCAACAACAACATTACAGCCACAGTGTCCTTTGAAAATTCCATTCCAGGCTGGAATATCTGTTTATGTTTTCTTGTTTCACATTTATTAGAGTTTAATTAATGCCAAATGTTCACCAAATCAGTAAGTGTCTTTGAGTTGTAAGAAATCATTAGTAATCTTTCAGAAGGAGTAAATGTTTATAGCGTGTATTTTTAGAGGAGAGGACTTTTGGTTTCGGAATAACGGGCTTAGCTTTACATTGACTGTTATAAACAGTTAATCAACTTACAGTGGAGGACTCGTCATCACTTGTCGTGGTCTAAATGTTGTGCTCGTCTTGCTGTTCAGTGTCTGGAAAGGAGAGGCCAAGGGGAACAACTTGCTTTGACCATATATCACGTATTAAAAAGGGATTCGACCCTGAAGAACTGCATTTAATATGCCGTTTATGGCTCCAATTCATTATTTGGACTGTAATTCTCTTTAACACTAGCCTTACAACCCCAATTCCAAAAAAAACAGAATACTGTTATAAAAACTTTTTGCCCTTTTTTTCAATTCATAACAGTACAAAGACAAGACTTTTTTGGTTCAAACTGATTAACTTTTTTTTTGTTTTTTTGGAAAAATACACATATTCATTGATGCCTGCAACATAAAAAAAAATGTTGGAACAGAGGCAAGTTTACCACTGTGGTAAATCTTTTCTTTTAACAACATTCAGTAATTGTTTGGGGACTCTAATTGTTGAAGTTTTGAAAGTGAAATACTTTCCTATTATTGCTTGGTATACGACTTCAGTTGTTCACAAGTCTGGAATCTCCATTGTCATATTCTTTGCTTCATAAATGCAACACACATTTTCAATAGGAGACAGGTCTGGACTGCAGGAAGGTCAGTCTGGTACCCAATTGTTTTAATGCGGAGCCACATTGTTGTAACAGGTGCAGAAGGTGTCTCGGCATTGTCATGCTGAAATAAGCAGGGATGTCTCTGAAAAAGACATCGCAGCCTATGTTGTTCCAAAACCTTTCAGGATTAATGGCCCCTTCACAGATGTGGAAATTACCCATGATGACTTGGGCACTGACACACAGCCATATCATCAAAGATGCTGGCATTTTAAGTTAGCACTGGTAACAATCTAGATGGTCCTTCTTCCCTTTAGCCCAGAGGTCCGACACAAATGTATTGTCGGCATCATATTCAAATGAGCGAATATTTACAAAAAACAATAAAGTTCATCAGATTTAACATTAAATGTCTTGTCTTATTACTGTATTCATTGTATTGTATTGAATACAAGTTTTAAAAAAGATTTGCAAATCATTACATTCTGTTTATATTTATGTTTTACACAGTGTCACAACTATTTTGGTATTGGAGTTGTACATATTTCTCCTCTAAATTGCTTATTTAAGGCATTGGAGTGAATTTGAATATTGAAGAAGATCAAGTTTGATAGCAACGAGGGAGAGTTTCATGTCCAGACAAGCTACAGTCAACCTACCAATTGGTATAAAGGGAAAGGAAAGTGAGAGTGAGACTGTCATCACATCAATCCAAATGCACACACATACACACACACACACACACACACACACACACACACACACGCGCACACACACACACACACACACACACATAAAAAGGGGTTGCGGTGAAACAATTCAAAACAGCAGACGTGCACTTAGTCAACAGATTAAGACCACAACACTGTTATTCTAGCAGTAAGAACAGCCAGGGTAATTTGGTGATTTATCAGCTACTGTGTGTTTGGGCTGCGTGCACATGCATGAGAGGAGAGCGAATCATAGCTGAAAGTCATAGAGGCATTTAATGTGGAATGAGCAGGCATGCCTGCACACTTAGTTGTCATTTTTTAAAAGCATATACAGAGCAAACACGCACATGTGCGCAGACATAGAACCAGAAACACGCAGACACAGGCAAACATTTGAACCCTTTGATGGAGCACCTGTCCAAATCAGATCTTCAACAGTTAAACACAAAGACCGACTTGCATTAACAGTTCTCAACTGAGTTTTCAATGTATGGAAAAGTCCAAACACAGGAGGGTATTATTCTTGATTTTCAACAGTGCAAAAGGAGCTGAAAACCAGGTCCATATGGGGGAAAAAGGTGCTGGGACAAAAGAATCCTGCGCATGTCTGACAACAATTCTGTCCAAAACCAGTAAGTTACAAATGTCAAACAATGTTAGCCGTGATTTCTGTTGAATAAGTTTTCTCCCAAACATTGTGAGAAGTTGTTTGTAAAGGAGACGTCAACGAGAATTACTAGCAGAAAGAAACTCAGGAGGTGATGTCACGTTTCCGTATTTTCTGTTCTCCGCTCCTGTGCCACACGGCTCAGGACCTGACCTGCTGTGACCTCCACAGCCCTGTTCTCCTCCACAAACACAGACATCACCTGGAGCCCGAACTCTGACCTCCTCGCTCTCCCACTGACTTCAGACAGAACACTTCAGCTGGCTCACTTTACACCAGATGTTCTTACCCCATCCTGTGCTTTGACCTGTGCCAGACTGCAGCTCCAGTGACCCAAAAGATAACCAAAGTCGGGTCTGGGTTTACGTTTTGACCCGTGAATTATCATCTTCTCATTTTTCCCAAACAGGGAAGCTTTGTTCTAGATGGTGAAACATCACCTATTTCCTCGCAGAGTCAGACACAGAGAGATTCTGTCTGTTGCTTAATGACATGTTTTGTTCTTGGAAGGCAACTGTTATGTCATCTAAGTTAAGATTGGACTGAAACTGAAATGGATGCTTATATTATGTACTAGCCGTTTTAGCAAAACATGCAGCAACATGTAGGAACTTCATTTATTCATATAAACGTATGAATTTCAAGATAACAAAAAAGTTCATACAACTTATCAAATTATTGTTTTACATTTTGACTAACATGCAGCTCTACTGTGGCATACAAATGCTTCACACTATTACTGCTCGCAAGATGCTAAGACACAAAATTACTCTACAAATACCCAAAAAGCCATCTAAAGCTTTAGTATTACACAGTAAATCTGTGCTCAAAAAGTCAATTTTCTTGGACCTGGGGTCAAAAACAAATAGGATGTTGTTTTGGGAAGACAGACTTCCTGTTAGATGAAGCGATAAGACATGATTCTGTGTGAATGAAATCTTTAATTAGTTTTTTGTTGCCAGCTGGCGTTGTTCCAGATTTTCTAGTAACACTAGTTGTCTTCACGTCAAACTCAGTCTGATATTTACAATAGTAAAGGACTTTTTTGGCCTTGAACAAATGGTACATGTATGATACTTAATGCAGTTTAACGTCTGTTACATCATGTCACATGGTTCCGATCATTACTAGACACTGTTAATTTAATGCTTAAATTGTAATATAAGTTAACATAAGTGAATTTTTTTCCCCATTTTGTTGTTTTTGGAAAAATTAAAGGTGTAAATCCGCTCTCTGATGCGAAAATAATGAAGATATACCACAAAAAAAATCTTAAGATTTGTAAAATAAATAAATAACAGAAATCAAGTAATTTGCAGAATCAGTGCCACACCACAAATCCTCATCTGTTATTTTCTGACATAAGGACATATTGTCCCTATGTACAGTGCCTGAAGGTCTGACAACAACAACGTTTCTGACATACCGAACTTTTAGAATTCACTTTTTATTTTTGTAACTTAACTTTAAGGGTTGGTGTGGTTTGTTTTAGGCCCTCAGGTAAAATAGTCAGTTAAATTGACAGTCCAGGTGTGCTTGCATAACCTCTCCCCTGCCCAGGTGTCCTATACAACACTGCAGTCTAGACAGCTCACACTTTTCCTTTATGTGTTTAACGGCTGGATCTTCTTCCTGTCATAATCTGAGTCAGAACAATCTCATAGATTTGCATGCCTGTTCAGATGATGGCTTTATGTCACGTCTCAACTGTGGAGAAGACAGCTGTTGAATCCAAATAGCTTTTGAAATATGACAGAAATGTGTTGACTGTTCAGTGGTATTTTAACAAGCACAATTTGTATTTATCAGATATTTGTATAACAAAGATAGTACAGGTAGGATTTATAATAATCAGTGCATTAATGCACTTCTGCTTTTAAAAACACATGCTTAAATGCATGTCATGAACTCTTCAAATAAAACTTTTTAATAAGGTACGGAAAACCCAAAAATACAACAGCATGAGTAGGGGACCAATCAATCCATGGTCTAGTTTACCAGTTAAAGGACGAGTGTGAAGGATTTAGTGTGTTCAGTTAGATTACAGACACCTCACCTCAACTTTCCCTTCCAAGCATGTAGGGGAACCTACAGTGTTTGTGAAACTCACAAAAAATTGCAAAAGGATGTATGTAGAACTGGTGTCCATCATGGATTACTATAGAAACATGGGGGTGCAACATGGTGACCTCCATAGCAGATGATCTGCACCCTCTGCAGATATAAACTGCTCATTCAAAGGTAACAAAAAACATGATGGTTCTATTTTCATATGAATATTTTATTCCACTGCTGCTATATTCTTCCAGTAGATTCCCTTTGATCAAACACAGTGGACCTTTAATTAACAAACATCTAGCCAGACGGTTTTAGCTACATAAAAAGATGCATGGATAAGAATATTAATGCAGAAGTGCTCTATCTCTCATTCATGGATAAAATGGAGTGTTTCCAATTGAAACTAAGTAATTAAATGACACTCTGGTAGGGTGACGATCAGCTTTACTTCACGCTAAGGATTCACTGATGAAATACTGGCTTAACTTTACCCAGTAGTAATGGGTTGTTTTGATCCAGTGTTAGTAGCCGATTTTTTAAAATCACTGTTCAACACAACAAGCTCAAATTTTACTTTAAAACTGTATTGGTTGTACAAAATAATGTATATCGGACATTAAAAACTAGGATACACAGGATATGCACACCACTCAGAAACAACTAGTGCACTGAGTGAGCTAGAACAGATTCACAGTCTATATTTTTGTTTGGGTAAATACAAAGTAACATGAAAAAACCCCCCAACCCATTGTCTTTAATTAAGTTAACCCAGTATTGTGTTGGTGCTGCAAACTGATGCAGTCATAGTAACAATTCAGTTAGTCCAATATTTGTTCCATAGTAACTACTCAATATTTTGCGTACCTCATTGTAAACTGTTAGTCTTCATCTCTCTCGCCTCTCTCACTCACACACATGCACATACACACACACTCATACACACACACACAGGTGCTAACATAGGGAAAGCTGTAATTCAGCTTCAAAGGGAAACCTGAGAGGGTCATGAATAATCACAGACATCTTTGTCTGCAGGGGAAAACAGCACTGTCCATCTGCCCTCTGCACACATACATACACACAGTAGTTTATATAGCTGAAGCTGTTTTCAGCAATGCCACTGGGTGGACTTCTGGGTTTTTGTGGGACAAGTTTCCAGATTTTTTGCAATTAAAAAATATGTAAAAATGATTTGAAATCTATTGTTGTTAATAATATTGAACAAAAGAAGGAGGGGGGCACTAAAGCTCTATCACAAATGCCCCTTTAGTCTGCAAGCTTCTGGATCATTCTGCATGACTGATGGACAGGTGAGCCAGCAGGGAGCCAAGAGACTTTGTAAACAGACAGACTCAAATGTAGGTTACAAGCCAAAGGAGAGCCGGTTGGTTAAATGTTAGCAGTAGTATTGCTCTGCGTTGAAAATATCCAGTCTTGGCAAGCAGAATTTTTTCAGCTGTTAAAAGCCGACTAATTATATTTAACCTGCAAAACAATGTTAGCAAGTGCACTTTTTCTTGGTTGTTGGCGTTGTTATGTTGGGATGTTTGCCAGCTGACTCTAAAAGCCAACATGTGAGACAAAACAAGATGGATCTACTGACAGATATACTGCATATTTGGTGTGGTTTATGGTTTATGGCTCTGTTGTTATTGCGGTGAGAGTCACTGTCACAGTGATGAAAGAACAGTAACAATTAAATGTTTTCATTGGCAATATGCTAGAAAAAAATCCTCCTCCGTAGATGGCACAATTAGGTGTATGCAAAGTAGGGGTGAAACAATAACCAGTTTCACAATTAACCACAATAAAATTCCTGATGAGTATTACATTTAAAATTTTAGTTACTGTTAAAACAGTGTTTGATTAAACCACATTAAAGAACTTGTGACAAACACTATCCTGCATCAATCTAAGTTAGCAACAGTCTTCCAAACACATGAGTTTGTTTTACATCAATAAAAACACTCACATTGAAAGGACATGATTTCAAATCATTGAGAGATTTTCAATATAAAATTTGGTGAAATGATTTCAGTGTGTCTGTACGTTTTGAACGTTTTCGGGACATTTTAACAATACCACAATCATATTAATAACAAACATAATGTATTTTTTAGCCTTTGGGTTAATATTTTTTCCTCTAAAGCAGACAGAAGACATCAAATATATAAAGCTGCTCTATATAGTTGAAGGCCACTGAAAAATATGCATTTTAATCTCAGCTTAACTTGAATGTGGCGTGTTAACCACATGGACAAAGCTCAGTATCTGTTGAGATGTCACGGAAGATATATGGTCACACTGCTGCACCTTTCTCTTTCCACTTCCTCTGTGGACCAACAGAGAAGTGATGAAAACACGGTCAGCTCCCCTCCAGCACACACTGGCAGCAAAACTGAAGCTCGTAAACAATTTAGAAAATTTATTTTAGCACAGGATGGAGTACCTTTCTCTTGAGAGAGCTTCACTCTTTGGCCTGGGCTGAAAGTTTTGATATGATTTCCTATTAAACACAGATGTACAGATGTCGAAGCAGACAATACACAGATATTTGTGCGTTTTAATGTGAGCTGACTTGTCACTACCACTTGGTCTTTGGGAATTTTTTAAACTCAACAGCACCTACATTTTTTTTTCATCTTCTTCAGATTCAAATTAGATGAAAATAACACAACAGGTCTAACTTTGCTGACTACATTGCTATACCTATAGGACACTGTGTAATGTTTGTTTGTGTGTGTAAATGTTAGTCCGCGGTGACATTCCTCCCCTGTCAAAGCCCGAAAGGAATTCCCTGGTAGGAGTGGCAGGCATGAGGTCTGTGTTTAGCACACACGCTTGTATACACACACACAATTACACATGCAAATATACAATATGAGAGAGTATAAAACATTGATCGATTGCACACCCTCATAAGCAGCATGCAGGCCCCACCCAGACACAAGGATAACCTCAGCAGCAGCAGCAGAATACTTCATGTTGGACACTGGAGCTCATCAGAATCTACAAGTCCTTTAAGGGTTGTGTAACATGAGCGGAGAGAAAGACAGATAGAAAAAGAGGGGGAGAGACAGACAGACAGAAAAAAGGGGGAGAGAGGGAGAGAAGGTAACCTGATGTCCCAGGAGTTTTCTGAACAGTGAACTGGTTCTCATTGAAGTTTGGAGAACCCCTTTTTTTCTAATCCTCACCTCTTTCCTCTTCCATTCCCTCTCTCCATCCTGGAAAACGACCATGTCTGTCTGAACAAACTTCACTTTCATCACCCAACTAAACTTTTCCTCCTGTGTGTTGAAGTCAGCTGGACCCCCCCCCCCCAACAGAGGACTAACTGGCTGCTGCTGAGCTCAATCTCAATTCAGAGGCTCCACTTTCACTTAATGACAGGTATGAAGCAAACTTTAGTGTAAATCTACTGAGAGGCTCTTCTCTCTCCTGTTTCTCCATTTCTCTGTCCTATATTTGCACACACACCCCAGACATTAACACCATGTTTAATTAGTTTTAAAAGAACAAGGTAGGACTCACCACCACCCTGTTATTGCCTCCTACTCTTCTCTCCCTCAGTAAGTGACAACTTCCAGATGAACTCTGCTATATTCCACCTCACACACTCTCTCCAGAATTATCCCAAACTCCAAATCCCGCTCCTGCTTTTAAAGCTGTGAATCCAGGTCCGGGGCCATTCACTTCTGACTGTCTCCCTCCCACACTCTTTGGGAAATGGATTGTTCTAAAAAGTTTAGTAAGAGGAGTCCCAAAGCTGCTCCCTCCCTCCTGTGTGTGTGTGGCGCACTGCAGGTCCTAGTGCCTACCCTTTCCACGTGCTCAGTGTAAAGAAAAAAAAGAAAAAAAAGCACAGCTGCTCATAATTTACACCTCGCTGGTGTTATTCATCCTGTTTCATTCACGTTTGCTTCTTTTGCGCAAATCAGTGGAAATAAACTTTCACTTTTTTCCAGGGATGATTCAACTTCTGTTCATTTGAGGCTTGACGTCACAGTGAGGTCAGGCTTTGCTTTGTGTGGTGAAAGCTTCCCAAGATTCTCATAGTTGTTCCACACCTGAGTCATTGCTGGCTTGGCATAGATATCCTTGGATATGGCCATGTGTGTGGTTAAACCACCAACGACCTCCATGTGGAGGATGCTTGTGAAAGACGTTTCAGAAATGTGGGACACTACAATTTTCTACAAGCTGATATCATAAACATGCAATCTTTTGCAGTGTGAAAAAATGTGTACAGCCCCAATGATATTCATGCACTTACAAGAATCTTTGATGGTCTGTTGCAACCAGGAATTCATCCCTGCTACTTGTCAATTGCAAATGGAGAGAACATGGGAGATAGAGTAGAACCGTGCAGCTATGATATCCCCTCACCCTGGGTAGAGATCAGCCACACCCTGCATTCAGCAGGGCCTTCAGGCTCCAGTATCACAACAGTCCCTCTCTGACATTTCTCTCTTGTTTATGCATCTTTATCTTCCCCCGTCTCTGCGTCTTTCCTTCTCACCCTCCTTCTGCCTCTATGCGTTTCTCTCTTTCACAGCTCCTCTCTGACCTGAACCGTATCGTTGTCAGAGCCCCTGGCGCTGAGCAGACAGACATCCCACCCTACTGCTCCGACAGACAGAAAAAAAGAAAGAGAAAAATGAGAGAAAGGAAGGATTGTGTGTCAGTGTCATCCCTTTCTCCTCCTCCTGGGAAAATGGAAATTCCTTTTGACTTTGAGTTGAAACGCTGATGTTATTTCGGTGTTAATGAGAAAACTTTATTGGGTACAAATGGGCCCTGGAAGAAATAACACAGGTGAAAACTTGAGAGGGGTCCCTCTCTGCTCAAGAATTTTGACCCCACACCGATGAGTTCAAACCGAAGTGGGCATTTCCCTAAACTCTGGCGTGGCTCTTTCTCAAGCTCTGTGTGGGTACGAGCTTGTGTCGCTGTCAAAACTGCCTGGGCCCTTGTTATCGAGGCTGAGTCTGAAAGGGGAAACCCCAGTCACTGAACTCTGACCCTGCACCCCACTCTGGTGTTGGTTAAGGTTGAGAAATGCTGAGGAGGGTGAGTGCTTTGGACTGGAAGGGTGGAGAGGAGGTCAAGAGTGTACTGATATCCTCATATTTCAGGCATTTTTGACACTCTGCTATGGAGGACCTGCGTGCATGAGTTTGACCTTGTTTCAGGCCCGGACTTAAATGCAGGTGATTTAAAAACTGCATTGCTGATCGGGTTTCCTAACCTCAGGTGATTTGTCGATGTTTAGGTTTTGGGTGAAAAGCTTAAAATTGCAGAACCTTTATATCATTGTTTAAAGCTATAATATGTAACATTTCTGCATTCAAATGTCTAAAAACCTATATTAGACAGACCTATATTATGCATTTTGTTGAGCTATGTACTTACAATATCACATATGTTTTCAACAATGGTCAAACCCAGAGAAATCTGTAATTTATTCAAGGTAACAGTGCATTACCTTCTCGCTGCTAGCTGCTAACTTCTGGAAAAACGCAGGATAGGTCAGGCATGTCAGAAAGTGAGGAAGGAAGTTGGCAAACATGATTTGAATAAAAGTAGCAGCAATAGTGGTTGTTTAACATTGAAGACAGCAGCTCTCATGATCCCATGCTCCTTCACAACATCATCAAACTCTTTTGTTGTTATTTTAATGTGAGAGACCCCAAGTGTTAGAATTTTGAACTTGTGCATTTAACTTTTTGGACTGTTTCACTTATTGCTGTTATTTATAGCATGTATGAATTTGTTGTGTGTTTGTGTTTATTTAAAATAAATAAATAAATTTAATACACCCATCCCGTGGACATTAAAACAAGATTGCTTGTTGTTTTGTCAGGGCTGGTGCTGTAAAATCTACTGTTAATCATGATAACTGTGCACGTGCAGGTGCATGTGCGTTACAATAACTGGGATGAGTCACAATCCAGTCCTGATGTGTGGTCTTCAATTTACAGCTCTATAAATTCCAGTAAATGCCTGCAAAGACATGAACTCTTGATCTGATGCGACAGCACTGTGCATAACAATTGACATGCATTCTGCACAACACTACACCGCCATCATTATTTGCACAGCTCGTAACAATCTGTTTGTTAATTCTTTTCCAATATGCAGCCGTAGGGCACCAATGCAGCACACCAGCATAAGATTCACATCCAAATCAAAATACCCCGACTGTTTTTTTCCAAGTACTTAACAGCAGGCTAATCCTTAGCCACGCTCGATATGTATCTCAATTATATGCGAAGGAAGTGGTTGGACAGGTTTCCCACTGGCACAGAGATGCTGTTCAGGGACGCACGGGCCTGCTGAGACAGACAGATACGCTTGTGTTGAAGCACACAAACCCATTCATCTCAATTATCCCAAGAATGATGTCATACTTCTCTGAATTTGAGCGTCATGTGTCTGTGTGTTTCTTGAGATCGCCAGTCATCCAGATTATAGGGTATTAAGTCAAAGGCAACTTAAAGGGTCAGTTCACCCAAAACATGAAATATATGTCATAATAATATGACATTTAGGGTGTTTAGGTTGCTCAAATCATTGAAAATTTACATAAAAAAAAGAGTCAACATCAGCAACACTTCTTTCAAGTCTTTCCAGGTCATAGACCTCTTAGTGAACTGCAGTGTTGGGGGTAACAGTATTATAACAGTACCAAAGGAATATAATGCATTCCTAATAGAATTTTGGTAATGCTATTACTAATACTTTTCTTTACTTTAGATTAATTTCAAAAGTGGGAGGCCCTTACAGTGCATGACACTATAGCAAAATACAGATGATATATGGTAAATGTAACAGCCTTCTCACTAATGGTTAAAACTATAAACCAGCACAAAAATGACTGTTGAATGCTGCTTCCCAGCAGCATCCAGCACCATTTTTTCCCTCAGGATGGCAAAGTCATGTTCTATGGCATTAATTATATGTATGTATTTGTTTGTTTGTTTGTTTCTTTCTTTCTTTTGTTACTCTAACAGTAACTGGAATAACACAATACATTACATTTTTAAAATAACTTGCCACACACTGGCAAACTGTTTACACACTATTTCACACTGAAAAAGGAGTTCTTAGTTCTATATGAAACCAACAAGATAAATTGTGTTTTTTGTAGTTTGAGCGAACTAACTCTTTAATGTTATGTATCAACCATCCTTTTGCCCAGTGGGAATGAAATGAAGCCGATATCTTTTGGTAGTCCTATATAATTTGTACATGACTTCCACTACACCTTGTCATATACACCATGGTCACAAAATGCTTCTAATGGTCACTTTCTTTTATTTTTTCCTTAAAATGAAAGATTATTCAAAAGTTAGAAATATTCATTGGTTTCCAGCATGGTCACGTAAGCTACCTTTTAATTTCTACACGATGTACTAAATTATCAGTTACAAGTAGATGACACATCTTAGCAAACTGTCCCTGCAGAATGAATGTACAAGCACACATTGTAACTATTATAAAGCTCTTTCATTACCCTAATGAATCTGACCTCTCACATTACTCTTTATCCCTGTTTTCTCAATACTTAACAGGCATTATAAGATCATACATGAAGCATTCTCTTTTTTACATTAGCATTGGTCAGACTCTCCTCAATAGTGAATGACACATCTCTCCTCTAACATTTCCCATAGCACTCACT
>JAJHUR010000692.1:34545-49545 GCA_027495735.1 Lutjanus campechanus
AATACTTTTCTTTACTTTAGATTAATTTCAAAAGTGGGAGGCCCTTACAGTGCATGACACTATAGCAAAATACAGATGATATATGGTAAATGTAACAGCCTTCTCACTAATGGTTCAAACTATAAACCAGCACAAAAATGACTGTTGAATGCTGCTTCCCAGCAGCATCCAGCACCATTTTTTCCCTCAGGATGGCAAAGTCATGTTCTATGGCATTAATTATCTGTATGTATTTGTTTGTTTGTTTGTTTCTTTCTTTCTTTCTTTCTTTCTTTTGTGTTTTTACATATTTTTTAAATATATATTGGTATTGGATCAGTTCAGATTTTGGAATTGGTAAATCTCAGTATCTCAGTCTCAGTAACTGGAATAACACAATACATTACATTTTTAAAATAACTTGCCACACACTGGCGAACTGTTTACACACTATTTCACACTGAAAAAGGAGTTCTTAGTTCTATATGAAACCAACAAGATAAATTGTGTTTTTTGTAGTTTGAGCGAACTAACTCTTTAATGTTATGTATCAACCATCCTTTTGCCCAGTGGGAATGAAATGAAGCCGATATCTTTTGGTAGTCCTATATAATTTGTACATGACTTCCACTACACCTTGTCATATACACCATGGTCACAAAATGCTTCTAATGGTCACTTTCTTTTATTTTTTCCTTAAAATGAAAGATTATTCAAAAGTTAGAAATATTCATTGGTTTCCAGCATGGTCACGTAAGCTACCTTTTAATTTCTACACGATGTACTAAATTATCAGTTAGAAGTAGATGACACATCTTAGCAAACTGTCCCTGCAGAATGAATGTACAAGCACACATTGTAACTATTATAAAGCTCCTTCATTACCCTAATGAATCTGACCTCTCACATTACTCTTTATCCCCGTTTTCTCAATACTTAACAGGCATTATAAGATCATACATGAAGCATTCTCTTTTTTACATTAGCATTGGTCAGACTCTCCTCAATAGTGAATGACACATCTCTCCTCTAACATTTCCCATAGCACTCACTCTTTTTTCCTTAAAGGCCAGTGAAAACCTACGCCACAGAATCAGTCATTGATTGAGGCTTTCTGGCCCAGTTATCCATATGTCACGGGGAAGGTGGATGAATAGCTTAATTTCACCTGCACCTTTGTTGACTGTGTGTGTGCCTATGGTTGTACGCGTGTGTGCGTGTCTTCCTGCGAGGCGACTGAATGGCTGTTCCTCCGCGCATTGTTGAGTTAGAGGGCTCGTCCTCCTACACCCTCATCATGGCCTTGCACTGACGCATCCCAGAAGCCTCTTCACTCATTGACTCTTCTGTCCCCTTCCTCCCACGGCCTCGCTTGGCAGAATCCCGCTATTGTCCCACCACGCGGTGTACACAGGCTAGCAAACAGCCCGGCTCACATTCATACGCGCCATGTACAGTATGTAAAGATGGATCCAGAGCAGCAGCAGCACCTGAACCTATAGAAAAACAAAAACACGCTGTACATCATTTGCTCACATAATATTCAGCAGTTTTTTTCACAAGCTGAATAGTTTTCCAGTTGTTCCCACAGTTTGCCCTCCAACCCTAATCTCCTCTCAGTGGAAACCGAGCACTTCATTAAACCCAAAGTCCCTGTGTGTGTTTATGTGCGCCTGTGTCTGTTACTGTGGTTCTGTGTGCTCTGTAAGTAAGTGTATTAACCTTTAGCCTCTCTCACCATTGTTTCTGTGACATGCCCCACTGCTACTGAAACCCGTTCCCAGAGATTTTGGCAAAATGTTGAATCTACCAACATCTTGTATTAATTTTGCGTCTGGGTCTCTGCCAGAGTTAAGGGATGAGAGCAAATCTTCACGTCATTGTGCTGTTGTTCATTCGTCCCACAGCTGCACTCTGATATGGGCTCCTTGTTATGTCATATGACCATGATAGTCACTACTTTTTAATTTTAATATTCATGTATTTTGTACTCTAATATAAATTATAAACTCTCTCATATTGTCTTCTCATCATCTTAACTCCAGCCTTTGTTACTGTCTTTTTTTCTCTCAAGATTGAAGGCTACATCCACACTACTACATTTCAAACGCTGTTTTAAAACTGAAATGATTTCTGTCCTGATGGGCATTTTAGCACCATTTCAGGAATAATCTTTATCCATACTAACACACCTGAAAATGCATTTCACATGACCATCCATGTACACTTGGCATGTGCGTGCAGGTATTAACAGTGCAGTCAGATAACTGGACAACAGAACAAAAATGGTTAGGCAGAGAAACATGCCTGCTCTTCAGATAATACTCCTGGATTATGCTTTTTTTTTTAAAACATAGTAGTGCCTTTTCTTTCCATCATTTCCAACAGTGGCTGAACAAACTCACAGCAGGCTAACCAAAGCCAGCAGCTAACATATAGTGGCAAACTTTCAAACATGTGCACACACACATTCATGGCTGAAACAAATTGGCGGGAGAGTGTAGATGCATTAACGTTTTTTTTGGAGTCTTCCTTTGTCACTGAGGTAATACAATAAGCATGCTAACTTTGTAAGAAGCCATTAGCTCCGTTAGACTTGTTGTTGTGGTGTCTGCTGAAATCAGACCCAGTAAATCCAAATGTTATGTAGAACTGTAGATCGTTTGTTTGTCAGTTGTTCACCTTCACCTTAGAATGGATGAATGCCACTGCTTACGAAAATACCAGCAATGGTAGTGTTACATAATGCTTACTGGCTGCTATAGCTGTTGACTGACAAAGTCGAGTCAACACAACGCAAAGCAAACACAAAGTCCACTATCAGGTAATTGAAGCACAGATAAAAAGGCAGATGAGGATCAATTATGAACTGGACAGAACTGAACTGGACTGGAAACAACAGCCAGTCTCACAGCGTCTGTAAGGCTGATGAGAGGCAATCAGAAAGTGCACATGGGGGTGTGACTGAAACGCGACCCCTGTTTTAAAGCTAAAAAGAGGCCAGCAGCAATTCCAAACATATCCGTTTTAGGTGCTGTAAAATGCTGAAGTAGTGTGAACACTAAGTGTAAACATAACAAAATATATTAAAACAGGGCATCGAGAACCAGTCGGTCTTTTTATTGCTATTTTTCTTTTGAAGAATAGATGAAACAAGAAAAATGCATGTTGGAGATTTCATATATGATGGTTGCAGTGTTTGAAAAGGAAAATCCAGATAATTTGTCAGCATTATATTCATTCTGTCACTATAGATTCATGGTTACCAGTGTCCAAATAACTCAACTCTATGGCAAAGTTTTTTAGCGGCTGGCTGTTTCTCACACACAGAGGGCATTGTGTCCTGTAATGGAGCCCTGGCCTCAGGGTCTGTTGCTTCACCACTCACAACTCCTATACATGTCAGCTTAGATGTCTGCCTCAAAACACATTGTCGAGGTTCGATGTCCGTCTAAAGTGCGTACAGTATATTGCCCATATAAGCAAACACAGACAGGAGCCGGTAATAGTTTTTATAAAGTGACATAAATCTGTGAGCAAACCCAGGGTGCGTGGAGCTGCATACAGTACATAAATCCATAAAAATGGAACCAGCTATGAGCAGGAAATCACTTGGCTTGTGTCCTCACCCACATATCAAAACCTATTTTGTGGTCAATTTTCCAGCAGCAATCATGCAGGATGTTAAACCTTACTCACAATTTTTGACAAAATCCAATTCCCATCAGTTCTTCCCACAAACTCTCCTGGTCTCTGTTTTTTTTTTTCCTAGAAATAGTTTCCCGCTTTTCACTGTACATAAATTCCACAGATATGAGCCACAGTCTCAAAAGCCACCAGTTTTCTCCAAAATGTGAAACTTCTTTGACTCACAGTTTACCTCAGCACATGTCAGAACATGTCCTCTGATGTCCTCACATTATGCTACACTCATAATTATTTCCTCTCAATTTGTCACAGAATTTTTCCCATTCACTTTCACTCCATATTTGTGGTCGTTAACACCACATAACTTAATGACTGCAATCAAAGCAGTTACCTGTTCCTTTGTGCTGTTGCCAAGAAACATCAAAATACAAACGTGACAACCAATCGAAACTATTTTTAAGATAACACACTGCAGATATCCTTATTCATGTCACAACGTATCTCTCCGTATTTTCCATAGTAGTCTTTCCCATTTTTGTTAGCGATTGTTAGTTAGGACGGTTAGCGAGTAGCTGGTCGACTTCAGGGTTTCAGAAAAACATGTGGATACATTAAAAAAATTGCAGGTGGGGAGTCCACTTAGGTCTGGTGGGCTGCTGGGCTTGAAAGAAACCCTGAACTTAACAGAGAATTTAGCAGAGCCAGATATCTCCTTCAGGAGTTAGTGGAGAACAAAAACAGAGCAAAAGAAGAGCGAATATTGTACTTTGATTTAACAGGTGGACACAAACATGACTTCAAATGAATATTAATGTTGCTCCAGTCTGTTTGACATCAAAATGGGCAACTTTGTGACTTTTGCCATATCATTATTGCCAGTGTTGTGGTGACTTACCTTGAGAGACCAAAAAATCAATCAATGAAAACACCCTAAATTGAAACTCTAAAACAATCGAAAACTGTTAAATTTCTTCAACCATTACACAGGCAGTTGCATACATTTACTTTCAAAAATGCACCCTTAAATGTGATGGCAATGTAACATGTCGGTCTCATGTCTGAATGAACGCTTTTAGGTTAAGTCATGGCAGAAATCTCAGAAAAGAGCGGACCTAGCAAAATTTCAGTGAAACACTGTGTGCAATGCCAACAGATTAAGATAAAGCCTGCAACGAAACAAAGTTAAGGATTACAAACACTAATTAATTTATGCTCCTGTATTGTTATCCCCTTACTTAACAACCAAAATAATAATAATAATCCAACACAGATGTGTATGGATGAATAAACAAATATTCAGAAAAAACACTTTTTATAGGCTAGCATCTGAAATATGAATTTGTTATTTTGTCTGTTTACTGTCAGACTTTATAAATAGGCAGACGAGTTCTCTATCTACAGTACAAAAAAATATGTAAAAAATATTAGAACATTCACTTGAGAGAAGTGGAGGTGAGCATGCCTCCTTCAACAATGATGCAGCCTGTTAAAAAAAAACAGAAAACACTCCTGATCATCAAATAAAAGTCTCCTCGCTGTACCTAAAATCAAGTCTAAATCAGCTAATGGTGCTTTCAGTCATTATGGTCCAACTCTCTGGAATTCTCTTCTACATGAACTACAGTCTGCAATGACAGTGTTCTCTTTTAAAAGCAAACTAAAAACATATCTTTTTTCACAAGCTTTTGGTTAAGTTTTTAAGTGTATTTTTATGTGTTTTAGGAATTAGTAGTATTATTATTGTTATTATCTCCCTCTCAAAAATAATGATAATAATAATATCTTCCTATCTTGTTTGTTTTTTATCATGTTCTGCTTGTTTTTACATATGATGTATCTTGAAACACACTGAGTTTACGCTTGTCATATGAAATGTGCTATATAAATAAAGTTGACTTGACTTGACTTGACTTGACTGTTTCTTCCACCATTAAACTTTTCAACTCACTATTTCTTTCCACTGGTGATACCACTTCCACTTGTGCAGCAGGTGCTAAATATCTCGTGAGCACTTGGTGCTGTCTGTAAATGTTCCGTCACATCTAAATAAAGCCGTAAGGCACATTTATTTTAAAAGCACATATCTGAATGACAAAAAGCTATTGCTTCAACAGACTGATCAAGACATCAGCGTTACTCATGCCATGTCTGAAAAAGGATTTTTACATTGACATGAAGTACTTTGCTTCCCTCTGAGGCTTTATCTTTTGTTGCCTCTCATTTTCTACGACTGCTTATTTGTATTTCAGTAGCTGTGAACACATAATAGGCGTTGTCTCTTACATACTAGTCGGTCTCTGCTGCCAGATGACTGTGCAGGTGTAAAATTGGGATTTAATTGAGGGTTATTAATGCTTCTTGGTTACCAAGGTGCATGACAACAATTGATTTGAAGAAGTTTAAGGCTGGTATTTGAGTATCATGAAAACTGAAAACTGCCTGAATGTTTATGACTGTTTTGATAATGTGAGATTTGATTAATCTGTTACTTCACTCTGATAACTTTAATGATAAGATTTATCACAGGGCTATAGCCTGTTATTAACATGGCACGGCAGACCTTAAATAATAGCTAGTATGCTGTGAAAACCAATAATAACAGTCTCATGAATAACTTCATTGACCTCAAGTTGTAAAGTTTCACAAAGATATAATTACACTGTCAAATACAATAACAATGTGGAAATCTTTTCAGTGTTTGGTAACAATGCTACATTTAACAGCTTCATTGAAACTAATTTATTGTAAAATTTTATGGCATAGTTATGGCAACGTTGTGCCAGCTTTGAGCACACCCATTTTAAAGGTTAACAGCTTGGTGCCACCATTGATTGAATCATATTTTTTATCTTCATGCAGTTTCTGAAACCCAACCCACACTGAAACCCAAAATAGAAAATTACAGAGACTTGCTGGAAGCAGCAAAAAGATGGGTACTAGATATTATCGCATGGAATCATCGTGTTTTCAGAAGGTGAATAAGGTGAGAGTAGGGAGGACAGACACAACACCGGAGGTAAGAGCTGTTCATACCAAGAACAGTAACTATAACAATAACTATAAATATGTCATTTTAAAAAAAAACATTCTAACTCAAGTCCACACCACAACAATGGCAAACAATATTGCTGGGATCACTTCCAGAGTGATTTGATGAATGAGAGAAACACTGATCAAAATTCATAAAATGTTGTTGTGTACAACTTACTTATTAAACACTTACAATGTCCGATAACAGCCCGTCCTCACCAGAAAAATGTGCATGTAGGTCAAATGTAAGTAAATGGAGGAGGTGGGGTGGATGGATGGATGTGTCAAACAAAGACAGGGCTTTTATGAGACCGGGGTTTCTAGTCGTGTGTGAAACAAAAAGTAAAGGCTGAGTTATTCAAAGTTTTAAGTTACTTGAGTTTTGTTATGTACATGACTTCCATCATGTCACTTCCATCGTGTGAGTGATGTCACTTCCATCGCATATGTAATGTACTTAATTTAACCCCAACCGCAATCTAACCCTAACCCAAGTAGTTTATTTCCTAAACCTAACCAAACTATTCTGTCATGTAGGTATGAGGGTGTGTAGCAACATAAGGCTGCAAATTACAAATAAAAAGGTCATTTTACCTGAGAGTTACTGCCAAACAGTCTTTGGTGCTGATGAGTTCTATGAAGTTTATTTGGGCCTTACTGATGTCCTCTTTGATGTTGACTCATATGAAAGTATGAATAAAACTTCAATAGATGACAACTCTTGAAAGAGCCTTGTATTCTCCAAACTTCTCTTGTCTTTGGAGAATTTTGTGTACCCATATCCTTATTGTTTTCTTTTTTCTCTGTCTCTGCACAATGTACGGGCCATCAATCCATTTTCCTAACCTGGGCACTGGAAATTGTTCACCAGTGTGGATGCTCACATCATTATCATTGTAATTATTGTCACAGTTATTCTTGGTGTGGACAGCCCTTTAGCCATGAGAGTTGAGGATAGGGTGATGACTCAGGGTGAGTTACAGAGCAGAGAGGACAGTTGTGACGGGTGAGTTAAAAGAGACACCTGGGAGAGGAACAAAGCAGCAGCTGGCTTGACTTTACTTCTTGGAAACCCTGCAGTCTTTTAAAGGGTTAAAGCGGGTCACCACAGACACTCACAGGTACAAACACGAGCTGTTTCCTTATGTCGGAATGAAATATGAAATGTTTCTGTCTACAGCATGTTGACACTGAGATGCTCCATTACCACTGTGAAGTTTATGAGTCTGACATACATTACTGAGCTTTTCTTCACAGACTGTCTTTGTAGTAGTAGTCTTTGTCTACAGCATCTGGCATGGCAACCAGAGACTTAGAAGTAATGGCCAATATGTTACTGTGCACCTGTGATCATAGGTCACGCAGGGCAGGAAACAGCCAGAATGGGGAAACTCTGTTTATACCCAACATTTATAAAATTATTTTACGACAACCTTATGACACCATGGAGATCCCGGGGTGTTTCCACCGCTGACTAATCTGAATAGTTTTACAACCAGGTGAAAGCCATGTGAGAACCCTCAGGGTGATTACTGTACTTAGATGGAATGCATAGAAGGGAGAATAAGATTGGTATGCTTGTTAGAGATCACACTCTTGAGGAAAAGCTCCATTACCACCCCCGCAGACCTCTAGGCATGACCCCCCACACCTCTCCCAGTCTGTGAAGACTTGTTGTGACACTCCCTCTGCAATCTCAATAGAATCACGTCCTAAGTGCTCTAAAGGCACTCAAAGCAATCAGTGACTTTTATTCATGTTTATAGACACTTAACATTGCCTGTTCTTTTGCAGAGCTCACAGACCTCTGTACTGCAACATGTAACAATATTGCTTTGTCATTTATGTTCCTGCTTTGAGAACAAAATGACCTGCAATATCAGCTTGTAACTCCCAGCGCCATCCTGTATTCATGAGTTACGGAAAATGAGAGTAGGCACAGGAAGGACATTGAGAGTGACTTGGATATCAAAGCAGCAGATGTTTTTGTTCCAAAAGTAGCTCAGCATTTACCAGAAACCCTGTAAACTCAAGACAGATATATTATGGTCTGCTTGAGCTGTTAGTTACTGAGAAAGTCAATTAGAAATCTGACTTACAATTTAAGAACGACTTAAGAACTGTAGCTAATGAAGCATTGTGCCAGTTCAAGCAGTAAAATTTGCCTTTATGTGTGTTGTACTGTAGACCAGTGATCATCAACACACCTTTTTCACAGCAATCATACTGATATGAAATAGTAGGGGCACACATGTGTTACCAATGATACTAATAAAGGTCCCATTCCATTAAATGAAGCAGAGCCTTTCCAGTGAGCTGGCATAATTACAATCATTGGTATCATCTGTGTTTACCCTACTATTTCATGGCAAAAGGCTGCTGTGAAAAAGGTCTATTGGAGGTCAGCAGGCCACATCCAGCCTGTCAAAGCTTCCCATTTGGACTGCAGAATGGGCACTGATGAAAGTACTGTATTGTAACATATATTTACAGTGTTATAAACTAAAGAAAGTGTCAAAACACTTTTTTATATAAAGTATTCAAAGGAAATGAGATGTTGATCAGTGAGTTTAATACTTGCTATCATTAATCAAAAATGCATCTACAAAATAAGACAACAGTCATTTTCTACAGTTTTTGACAGTGAGTCAGTTTGAAACATTGCAGGGAGTAAGTGAAAAATAAGGAGCCACCACAGTGAGATGTTAGTTGAAAAACTGCAGGAGACAGACTGTCCACCTCCAATTTCTCAGCCAGGTAACCAGTTCTTTTCCCTGTGCTCTGC
Organism: Lutjanus campechanus; assembly: GCA_027495735.1. Taxonomy (NCBI): domain Eukaryota; kingdom Metazoa; phylum Chordata; class Actinopteri; order Lutjaniformes; family Lutjanidae; genus Lutjanus; species Lutjanus campechanus. The sequence continues at coordinate 43,988 of JAJHUR010000692.1, forward strand.
TGTTCACGCACTCATGCCATGTGCAGCATAAGATTGGATCGCTGTGGCTCACAGAATGATGGAAAAAGGTCAGATATCGTGCGACTTCTTTTGCCCCGTAATATTAAACCATTTTTTTGTGCTTATCACTGGTATAGGAGTCGCATGCAGAATAACTGTACAACTGCATAATGGAGTAAAACTGTTTACTGTCAATCAGGACTGTATTGTGTACTTAAGAATCACATGGCTCTCACTTTCCACAGTATCAGCACATGGCAACCAAGGTTAAGGATTGGATGTGGTCGCAATTAATAATAAAGTAAACTACAGCTCTGTCTCTGAAGACCAAGTCTGATATAGCTTATTTCTCTGTGCTTCATTGTTGTCCAAAAACTATAAAAAACACATCAATGAGCCATACTTTGGCAATGGCTGACATGCCATCATTATAATGAATATGGGCACTGCAGCTAAAAATAATGCAGTTCTCAACGAACACATAATGTAATCCTGTTTGGCCTTTTAACTGACTGACTGAAATGTCAGAATAAAGTGTGATACTGCATAGATCTAAGTGTGCGGCGTTCTCTTTAATGTGTTTGGCCCTTTTAAAATATACATTTGTGACTTATTTTTGAAAAATTACATCTTGACGAGTAACAACTTGGGGCCAACAGTGTAAGGCAGTTTAAGAAGTACTGATAGACAACTTACACACTTTTGGTCTTTTCATGAAATTTGTGGACAAAAATACAGAATAACCCCAGCCTTATCCTTGCAATGAACCCAACATCATCTCCATGTTGATACAGTATATTGAAATTGCCCTACATAAAAAGTTTGATAAACTTGGCGATGAGCTTGGGTGGGAATGGCATTGCACAAGAGGTCGACATGAGGATCCAGAATGGCTTTCGTCACTCACACAAACATATCAATAATGAAGAGTGTGTTTGATGTGAAAATTTTACGAGCTTTTAGGCTCATTCTTTTGTCCTGAGCTGTCCTTTGGTATGCTTAGACAAAAAGAGATCAGTGTCAGACTGAGTCTGAAAGCAGGATTAGATGGGAAATACCAGTGTAACACACAACATATACTGGAAATTAGCTCACCACCAGCTTGCTCTGGAGCCACCAGGAGACTGGGATGAACTGCAAGTAGGAACAAATAGTTCACATACACACCAGCCAATTAAGAGGGACACACACCAGATCTACCATGCCCAAGCTTCAGGACCATTTTTGTCATTGTTTACATCTAAACACAGCATAGGGTTTACTGGAAAGGCCCTGCACAAAGTGAATTACTGATATAAACAGTGGCATCAGTAATATTAAGGATTCCTTCGAACTCTTTGGTAAGATGCGTGTGTTGTTGTTGCTGCTGCTGCTACCTTAGAAACATGTACTTCAGATAACTCTTGAACGTATCCAAACAAACAGAAGAATACTGAAGAATATGCTCTTCTTATATTGCATAAGTCTTTCGCTGAAACCAGAAAAAAAAGTCTTCCCCTGCCAGTCTGAAGCTGTAGATTCAGGCAAAGATTATGATTTAGGACGTCTGTCTTTTGTTGGTATAACAAACTTTTTTCCTTTCTCTTACAACATCACTGTCTTCATTGCGTTCATGGAAGTGTTTCTGCAGGATTCAAAAGACCAGAGTGATTTTGTATGTTTAAGCTCCAGTTCCAGTAATTAAGCATCAGTTCTGGTCCAAAGTGTGCAGCCATATTTTAGCTTTTGCAAGATTTTTGCATATTGTTAAAATTTTCATAATGAAATGAGGTGATACACTCAACAAAAAACTTAATTATGATTTTGCTTATAAAATGATATTTTATTCTCTGACTACTTTCCATGGTGGAGATAATTCCTCTACTTGTTCCATGTTTGAATGGTTAGCATAGAGGTCTGCAACCTTTATTATCAAAAGGGCCATTTCTTTGGCCAAAAAAAAGAAATATAAATATATCTGTCTGGAGCTACCACAATTAAATACTGTACTTTCCTCTGAGACTTTTCTTTTTTTGGATTTGGCAACCACAGCCAGCCTGGGGAGACTCAATACTAGCCGCCGGCAAATGGAAAGAGGAAAAGGCGCTGAGCCATACATGCAGGCTATAATGCATATTTTAGTTGACAAATATTAAACTTTTTGTTTTATTTGGTATATTGGCTATACATTTATAGAATAGGAGAATGTAAGAGTCACTTAAGGCCTACAGCACTGACAAATGAAAATTAAAATGTTTGCAGGAGTTGCATGTTTCTGACCTCGGGGTTAGCAGGGGGTCAGAACATGATACATGGCACGTTTTTGATCAAAACATTCTAGCTGGGTGGGATGCACCACTTTTTTCAACTTTACTGTTTTGCATGAGAGTGGTGAAATCAGGATGACTCCTCAGCTCCAGCTGCTGTCAGTTGGCTGGTGTCCTGGTTGATCTGATGATGGAGTAGCAGCGTTCTTCTTGCCCTCTCCTGGTCTTGCTCTCAGGACAGTTTCCTCCTCAGTATACTCTGGCACAAACTGAGAAGTTACAACTGTTGTTTTGTAATGTTGGGAGTCAAACCCATGGCAGCTGCAGAGGACTCGCTGCCTCAGTATACAGGGTGCTTGCTCTGCCAACTGAGCTACCTGGCCACCAGAAATTTTATTATTATTTTAGACTCTTGGAGGGCAGGTATAGGGGTGTCTAAACCCAAAGTTACAGGAACAGAGATTCACAGATAACTATACAATTTTTGAAAACAAAGTAATTTTACAAATACAGTGCAATTTTGTGTTTCATTATGGTGCATAAGCTCTGCTGAGCAACTTTGCAGTCTCAATGAGTTGAGTTTGATAGTGCACTATATAAACAGAAAAAAATGGGCACCTGGAAGGTAGAAAAATGAGATATTCACTTGCATAAAATAGGAAATGGGTGTTTTGGTAGTAATAGTATGTTGTAAGCAATGATTTACTGGGTGCAAAACCACGGGTATGGTCCTTTAAGCTCCTCGGTTCCTCTGTGTGTGGCGGCCTGCCGTAGATTTCTGACAGACAGCAGGGCTGGTACTGGCCTACAGGGCTTAGTTACAGCCATAAACAAAAAGCCAGAACACAGGACACATCTAGGCTGCTGCCACACAGTAGCTACTATCTGTTACTTCAAAACAGCATCTGTAAAAATCATTACAGCTCCAGGGTGAAGGATGGACGGAATGAGAAGAGGTGAAAAGGGAGTAGGAAGAAGTATGAAGTGAGAGAGCAATGAGCAAGAAGGCCTTCAGTGACAAGATCTTTTCACAAAGGGATAAAGGAAGCCATAAAACACCAATGAAGAAAATTTAGTGTGTGCTGGATTGCATTTAAGGCAGATGCAATTTGTTTGGTGCTGTGGAGCGTCATGGGAAGAGCTTCACTGAGCTCAGGGACTCCTCCAACACAGGTTTTCACAATGTATATTTGGTAACAGAAGACTACAGACTGGCTGTGACAGAAGGTGGAGCATGGGGAACATCTTGCAGCATGCAAACACAAATCATGAAGCTGAAAGCTGAGGCTAATCCTGCTCAATTGAGGGGATAAACAGATAAATATAAATCACTGCAATCTAGAAACCAATAAAAGAGTCAAAAACTTTCACAGAATATTTTATTCAGCCATTTCAGCGTGCAGGTGGAAAAGGGTAAACTCACCATTGTTGAGCCATGCCAGTGGCATTACTCAAGGGATGCCACCGTTGGTCTGTTGGTCACATGGTCCATTACTTTGGTCCAGACTAAAATATCTCAACAACTTTAAATTTTAGACAGACATGTAGAGGCAGCCTACCGACTGCTGTGCTGTGTTTCTTCTAGCGTCACTGTGTGATTGATGTTTGTGGTGTTTATTGAAGTGTCTCCTGCATAGACAGATGAGTGCTGGAGAATGGTCTTCTGCTCTGTGTTCAGTGCAAATAAACTGAGGTGTTCAGACAGTTTTTCCTTTCTCGACTTTTGCTCCAATAACAATAATCTCAGTTTTGTCTTGGTTTAACTGTAAGAAGTTGCAGTTCATCCACATATGTCAGACTTACATGCCTCAGGTTGTTGATAGAAGTGTAGAATAACTGTTGTGAATTTACTGAGATATATGACTAGATATCGTCTGGATCGTCATGGAATTACTGTTGTGATTTCTAATAATTTTACTGAGTGGTAGCAAATACAGACTGAAAAGAACTGGCCCTACGATAGAGCCCTGTGGGACACCACATGTCAGTTCAGTTTTATTGAAGGAGTGTTCATCCATGGTAACATAGAATTGTCGCCCAGTTAAATAAAACCAACCAACCAAGTGTTCAAGTCTGTCCAGCAAAATTAATTATTACAAAAGCATTATCTACTGTATCAAATGCAGCACTGAAATCTAAGAGGACCAGCCAGAGAGCTTTTTCCCGTCAGTGTTCACATGAGGTCATTAACAACTTTGACTGGAGCTGTTTCCGTACTGTGCTGGAGATGCAATAACAGCATGCACATCCAAAAACTGTGCTGGGCCTGGAAACCTGACTGGAATTTTGTGTTGTCACAGAGGAAATCATTTGTCCATTTAATTTGTTTTTTGGAAAATCTTACTCAAAAGGCAGGCTAAGCCCAGGATGCAGTGACAGTGAATGTTTCCCAGGTACTTTGCAAACACAGTATACATCTGCTGAGTCAGACTAGGGAGAAATTGGGACTGACTACCTGGGGGAGGGCCCACAAAATGCCTGCAATGAAAAGTCTGATTTGTGTGCATTTTTTTTAAAATTTCCAAGTAATTAATGTCATAACTAATTAGAATTCGATGAATAAATTGGTTGAGACTGAACTTTGTATCCAAAGAAAGCAAGACCCTTCTCACCCTTACAAAAGATGCAGAATGGTTTAGTCCACACTACACAAGCATTCTTCTCTAAACGCCACTAATAGAGTCAAGTAACTGCTGATGCTGGAGCACCGACATACACTGTGAGTCATGACATTGTCCAAGAAAGAGAACTCGGGGTGTGAAGTATTATTACTTTAAATGTGATGTTGAACAGTTCATTAGTGCTACTTCAATATCACCACAGATTCATGTATACCATTGTTGGCTCAATTATTGATTATTATAATTGGTTGTAAAAAAAAAAAAAAAAAAAAAAAAAAAAAAAAAAAAGTAGAAGTTGTGTGACACACATGGACCAAGAATCTGTAGTGCCCAGAGTTTTGTGTGACACCCCTGAATAGACCTTTTTAGCCATAGACATTTTGACATGAAATAGTGAGGTCAAACAGAGAGTGTGCATGTTGGCTCACTGGAAAAGCTCTGTTACAGTCAGTGGAATGGGACCGAAATTAGTATGATTGGTAACACCTGTGTTTACCCTACTATTTAATGTCCATGTGGCTGCTGTGAAAAAGCTCAATTGTAAAACATTTGGTGATTCCCTGACTTTACATCTAGCAACATTGTCAATTTTTCCAATATTTTGCTTTAGGTCCAAATACAGTACATGCAAATCTAATAACATTTCCCTCAGCCTCAGCTGTACTGTGTTCAGTGCTAATTGGCAGCTGTT
>JAJHUR010000692.1:54545-59195 GCA_027495735.1 Lutjanus campechanus
ATCATTTTTAATTTAATGGGAGTTCTCCTTTGAACACAGATGCATTTCCAACCCATTTTCATCCCAACTCATCACTTACCGACAATTTGTCACCATCCCTCTGTGTCTCATACTGAAGCACAAGGTACCATTTAGTAGCTATCAAACACAGCCAGAAAGCCAATGGCTGTCCTTTCAAAATGTATTTTTCTCCAAGTATGAGCTGCACATGGAATCTGCTCTTAATGGAGGAGTCAACATGCACACATGCACGTACACACACATTTAAATCTACACATGTCATGTTCTGGGGCTCCTGGTGGTCTGCTGGACCGAGTTCTCCCGGTGTTTAGTATTGTCTAGTGTGAGAGAGGAACTCAGACCCATAAAGATGTCTACAGCACTCCAGTCATAAACCTCTGACTAACTCCATCCAAACCAAGTGGGACCACACAAGACCACTTCTCAACCAGCTACTGACCACACTAAGCCAAAACGTAATTATCCTTCACCAATCCTCTACAACCTTAACTGTCAGCCATACAAACTTCACAATATCTCAGCTGCGAAGAGACCAGAATAGTATTCTGCTTAGCCATCAATCTTACCTTCATAATTTGTATATGTAAATGGACATTTTTGCAATGCTTCAGATGTCAGCAGACCAGTCTGTAACTCGACTCTCCAGTCAGCCAGAGTTCACCGTGAGTTAGAGTTTCATGGCTGTAGACAGCTACTGTTTGAGGTCTGTGCTGAAGAGCAAAGAACATGAAGATAAGAATGTATCATCATATGTAATTCTAGAGTCAAGCATTTCTGCCCGTGGACAAGATTTAGAGTTACTTAGAAACTTCCTGTGCTTTCATCTCACACAATCTTGACAAGCATGACGCACTGAATGTTTGTAAAATGACATCACCATAAACCAAACGACAAATAAGACATGCCACTGTGTGTCTGTGTGTGTGTGCATGCCCATGTGCATATGTGCATGTGCAGTATGTCTCCATGTGAAAGAGAAAGATGGAAATAGGAGGTGCAATGATCAATAATCATGTATGGGTGTGAGTCATCTATTTATATGACATCAGCACCAGTAGCCTTGTGAATAATAGAGACGTGGACAAACTAGGGGCTTTTCTTGACCTACTTTATCAGATGACCTACAAACTCAATATCAGTACAACATCAGATGTGGCAATATAGTTTAGCTTCTCTTAGATGAGAAACTACCTATACTACCATTCCCAGTCATATTGGGCACCTACTGTACTTAAAAATATTTGCCAACAAAATAATGGATTTCTTGTGTCCTTCTGTTAAACCAACCAAATTCATCCAATAATATCAAGACATCCACCCATTAATCAATCTTCAGTTTTGAGCAGCACAGAGCTAAGATCACAGATGTATTAAGTAGCGGCCACTCACAAACTGTTGCTGTTGACAGGATACCTCAGATTACAAACAAAGTTAATTATGGCTTTATTTATTATGATTTTTTGTTCCATGGAGGTTTTACATTTGTAAAACTTTCCTTGAGCAGAGAAAGGCCTTTGTAAATGTCTGTGATGTCATCACAATGTAAAGTCTGTGGTCCGAACTCATGGGCGGGGCCAGCAAGAGAAACACTACTGCATATATCCAGCTGGCTGCACACCACTGAAGTAAGCCCGGAAACAAGCATATGCACCAGCTGAGCTATTTCTGTTGTATTAAATAGGCACCATATTTCCATCCAGTAGCTAGCTAGCAACAGGATTTCTCCATGTTTATTAAGACATGCGCACTTATCAGTGTTATGTGCAGCTTTTCACGGTTCATGTGGAAATTTGTCACAGTACGGAAGCTAGATATGTTTGAAAGGCTGTTTCATCTGGACTTTAAATGTGAAAATAACACATCTCCATTTGGATGTTCATTCTTTTTTCTTCTTCAATTTTCCTTGTCAGAGCACAGGGTCAGCTCTTCAATAGCACTCCAGGCACTAGTTAATCACGCCGTCTTGCTCAAGCACATATTCGTTTGCCAAACTGAGAGTCAAATCCAGGATCTCCTTCGGGATTAGATAAGATGAGCTTTGTGGTCGTTAAATGTGGTCTTAAGAGCATGGACAAGATACAAGACTCAAGTTTAAACTTCATGATCTCCTTGTGTAAATTCTGGGTGCAGGCAGTGTTGTGTACAAAAAACATAAAACCAACACAAAAAACCAGCCCGTTCTAACTCCCACAATGTGAAATTCAGCAGGCTGGTCAGCGCCTCTATGCTAACTTTGACCCCTCTGACATCATATGCCGTTTTCATGATTGTTCTGAGAATATAGGTCCTGACACGATCCGAATGTGGCCTTTCACAAATGCAGCATGTATTAGAAGATTGTCTGTGTCAGATGTGTTCACACGTTAGAAATAATCTGTATGGTTTAGGGGACGGGTGGCGCCTGTAGTGCAAGGAGGAGGAAGAGAGGTCATCCATAATGATGACTGTTTTTACACTGATACATAATATCTGACTTATATATATATTATCCATCCATCCATTTTCTGTAACCCCTTATCCGTGAGGGTCACGGGGGGCTGGAGCCTATGTATCCCAGCTGACTTTGGGCGAGGGCAGGCAGGGTACACGCTGGACAAGTCGCCAGTTCATCGCAGGGCTGACATATAGAGACAACAACCACTCATTCTCACATTCACACCTACGGGCAATTTAGAGTCACCAATTAACGTATTATGCTGCATGTCTTAGGACTGTGGGAGGAAGCCGGAGTACCCGGACAGAACCCACGCGGACACGAGGAGAACATGCAAACTCCACACAGAAAGGCTCTGCCAGCTCTAACCACTGCGCCATCGTGCTGCCCTATATATATTATATAATACATAACTGTGATGAAAGTTGAGAAGGATGACAAATGCACAAACCTACCACAAACTATAGTGTTCTTGACTTCATGGCACATTTCAAACAGGAACAATTTTATCAGGTCCAATGACTTTGCCTCTTTTTCTCTAGAGGTGCACCTCTCGCATTATATTTTGATGTGATGCAAAAGTCAGGTGGCATACTGTAGTGAATAGAGAGCAAGGAAGTCCACATATGGAGAGGTTGGGGTGGACAGATGGGTCAAACAAACTTTAATCTAGCAGACTAGGGTTCATATCCTGTGTGAACTTATCCCAACGGGTCAGATACCAATAATTTGTCTCTGCCCCTTGGCATCTTACACAGAGGTGGAAGGTACCCATAAATGCAACACAAAAGTCACATGACATGTACGTAACATTCTGTACCTTACAACTTTGAATAATGTTTTGGTTTTACATGGGACATGAATCTTGGTTTCCTGGATCAAAGTCCTTAGTTTGTTTGAGCCATCCATCCATCCACCCCACCTTGTCCATGTGTGGACTTCCTCCCTCTTTATACTACGTCAACAGTAGTGTTGCCCCATCAAGGGTATTTCACGATTCGATTCGACTTCGATTTCGATTATGGGAGCCTTGATTTTTCGATTATAGCGATTATAATGTTTGTCGATTCGATTCGATTATTGCTGCCATGATTTTTCGATTATGGTGATTTTTAATGCTTTTTTCCTTCTAAGATTGATTTTGTCTTCATCTGATGCAACATTTGTAAATAAATGGCCTATCAATTAACTCAGCGTTGCTCTGAACCTTCACTCATAAAATATATACCAAGGTTTGTTGAACATTTGACTAGTCATATTCATATTATCTTAAGTGTCAAAGACAAAAAGTATTTAATGTTATGACTACAAAATAAGCAAATGACCACGTAACTTATCAGAATGGAGAAAACAGCTAAGTTGTTACCTCATCTTCCCATTGCAGATGGTGGTTCACCAAACATCCATTTTGTTTACTAGAAAACTTAGAAAAATACATAGTCTGTAAGACTAAACATTTCACGTTATATGTTGCTTCGTCATGGCGCAGTGGTTAGCGCTGCTGCCGCACAGCAAGAAGGTCCTGAGTTCGAATCCCCGAGCTGGCGGGCCTTTCTGTGTGGAGTTTGCATGTTCTCCTCGTGTCTGCGTGGGTTCTCTCCGGGTACTCAGGCTTCCTCCCACAGTCCAAAGACATGTGAGGTTAATTGGAGACTCTAAAATTGCCCGTAGGTGTGAATGTGAGAGTGTGTGGTTGTTCGTCTCTATGTCAGCCCTGCGATGAACTGGCGACTTGTACAGGGTGTATCCCGCCTCTCGCCCAAAGTCAGCTGGGATAGGCTCCAGCCCCCCCGCGACCCTCGCGGATAAGCGGTTACAGGAAATGGATGGATGGATGGATGTTGCTTCGTCTGAATCTGAGGAACTGCAATGGCTGAATGACATTTGTTTGCCATGATTCCAAGCGTTTCTGCATCCAGTGTTGCCAGCTCCTCAGTAAGGAAAGTAGGTATTGGCTGTCCTAAAAGTCGCTAGAAGTCGCTAAACGATGTCATCGCCTAATTTGCATAATTACCATTTGCATGTAATTGTAATGGACGCTGTAGGAGAGAGGAATAAGTTATTTGATACACATCAGAGGGTTAATATCTCATTTCATGAAACCGTCTGATACAAAAAATTGTTAAAAATGTTATAGTTATGGCAAAAAATGTTCATGTTTTACTGTGACTTGTTGTAGGCTCCTAAATTCAGCA
>JAJHUR010000692.1:59215-69662 GCA_027495735.1 Lutjanus campechanus
TGTAATTGTAATGGACGCTGTAGGAGAGAGGAATAAGTTATTTGATACACATCAGAGGGTTAATATCTCATTTCATGAAACCGTCTGATACAAAAAATTGTTAAAAATGTTATAGTTATGGCAAAAAATGTTCATGTTTTACTGTGACTTGTTGTAGGCTCCTAAATTCAGCATAAGGTTAGAAACTAAACCAAACTTAAGAAAACTAAACTAAATCAGCGGCAGCGTTGCGCATGCACGATTCATTAGCAGTCTGGACGCAGAGTGGTGTGGGTCTCCTCTGCTCTGACTGCAGCTACAACTGCTGCGCCAGGCTACTGTGAGATGACCGCCTGTGAGTGCTTTGGGACGGTGGAGGGGCTCACAGCAGCACCCACTGCTCGTTGAGGACAGTAACTGCAGAATATATGCTTTCACGTCAGTCTCCAAAACACCAGAAAAAGTTGCTAGATTTGTCACTTGTCGCTTTTTTACAAAAAAAAGTCGCCAAGAGGATTTGGAAAGTCGCCAGATTTAGCGAGAAAGTCGCCAAGTTGGCAACACTGTCTGCATCAGGTGTTCTGTTGCCACTCGCTAAACTGTCCGGCAGGCGTGCGCGTCACATATTTTTGGTTCCTTTTACTTTTTTATGGTTCCGTTTTCTGCGGCAAAGCATCGAGGCTTCGTCACACGACCCATCGTTGATGCATTCCCGGATCGATGAATTGTTAGCAACACTAGTCAACACCCTGGGGCATAATACAGCCATGGCTGGTTTTGCATTGAAGTCACACGAAAAGCTTGCCATTTTTTAGCAATGTTCAGTTACTGTCCACAGTGACAAATCACTGGTATCTAACGAGTTGACAGTGAGACCAGGCTGGTGTGAAACCAAAAATCAATGTTGATTTATATTCAGTTTACATAACACATGAATGTAACTTATAATGTACATAAGTTATACTTACATTATGTACATGAACTTACATAATAAAGTTACTTATTTTAACCCAAATCATGACCTTTTCCTAAACCTAATCAAGCAGTTTTTGTGCTTTTATTTTAATGTCTAAGTGGACTTTGAATATTTATTTTTGCTAACATGACAGCACATGCAAATCTTAGTTTCATCATAGTTTGAAGTGCAGGGCCACTGCCCAAGCTGAAACATTCAATTCAAGCAATCAGAGCAATACAGAAAAAAAGACTCAGCAAAATGTTAAAGAAAAGGCACAAGAAATGTCCCTCAGTGAGGTCTAGTTCACATCTGGCCTCTAAATTAATGTGGATGAACAGGCTCTTACATTTGTGTATACTCAGCATGATTTACAGAAATAAACTTCTTGATTCAATGAAAAACTAGGGGTAATATTTTAAAGAAGTGGCCCCAAAAGACAGAAAATAGTGAATGAAGTTCAGCCCACATGAGCCTGACAAAACAGTGTCTGAATGACAAATGTGCTGTTTGCATTATGTTCTGCAACTCGTTGATGATGTCACGTGTTCCTGCTGCCACGTCGAGGGTCTGCAGAGTATCGGCCACATGCCGAGGAGGGTGCAGCGAGCAGCCTTGGCTTTCACACGTTTATTTCTTTGTTTGTTGAGAGAGATGCTTATTGTAGCAACAACCTCCTCGTGTGTTGCCATCAGGGCCAGCTCTGTTTTTCATCTTGACTTAAAAAAAGAAGCCGTATGAGAGAGAAGAAGAAATAACGACAGAGAAAGAAGGGAGAGTGAGAGACAGAAGACAGACAAAGAAAGAGAGAAACACTTTAGGAAAGAATGACATGGCACAGAGACAAGGCAGCCATTAAAACCAGCTGACAATACCACTGATTGATTTGACCACGTCAGAGATGGCACTGAGTCTCCGTCTGGCAGAGCGGAGCATGTAAGTGCAGGATAAAACACAGGGACTGACAGCTATTTTAAGCCAGCAACTTCCAGCTACTTCTGAAACTCTACGTAGTGCTGAAGGGAAGTGGGCAAACAAAAACAGAGTGATGGGTCTGCAATGTCAAACTGTTTAAAAAGCACAATTACAGTTAAGTGTCTGCAGATACACACACCTACAGACACTCACAGACAATCGGAGTCTAAACTACACAGCTAATCAGCTTTGCTTCACTGTGTAGACGGAGCTGAACGATGAGAGGCAGGTGCTGTCAAAAACATTCTACGCTCCGCAGAAATACGTATGAACTCTATTGGCACATGTCCTACCGTACGAGCACCTACAATATCACAGACCTGCAAAAAGAAAACACTGCCAATGTTTTTCTTTGTCTTTGATGAGTTCCAGCTTTTACCTGGAGATTGACATGTTGCAGTGCAGGAGGGGAGCTCACCCTCAGTAACAGCAGGCCAGAGGTGGCAGGAAACTGCATGCATTGTTTGACTCAACCCCCGTGGTTACCGTCTTTTGTTCCACTGTCTGCTCTTGTCAGTGTCAATCCACTGGCTCACTCTTAAAACGGTTGGACTGACAAAAAAAAAATCCTAAAGAATCCCAAATGTTCTTGTCTCCATGTGTGTTTGAGGACAGCTGCGGATGATTACCTGGGCTCAGTAGTGTGTCATGGCAACAGATACCATAGTCTGTGACATTAGCGTTACTTCCTGAGTTAAAGGTCTGATGTAATAGGTCAGACGTTTTAAAAGTATCAGACAGCTTGGTGCCCAGTTAACCTTTGCCCGAATCCTCTAACAGGAAGCATTTAGTTCTTTGAAATCAAGGTGTGTAGGTACTGTAATTTATTAGTCATTATAAAACACAGGGTAGCACAAGAAAATTAAAGTTAACATAACATTATAACATAATTATATTTAGAACAGAATCAAATATAAAGCAAAATAAATATAATTGGAAAAATAACAATATATTATATATAATTCCATTTACATGTATAGAGTGCTGAAGGAATGAGTAAAAAAAACCCAGAAATTAGTTACTACATTAGCACTTTTGGTTCCCTAATTTAATCTTGAAGACAATGGGTTTTTTGAATAGGTATTTGTCTGAAGTAAGGTCTGTGGTTAACACAAGCTTAAGAATTTTTAATAAAATACATCAGTAAATAACTCATTTGTAAATTTTGAAGTTTTAACGTCTTAAAAAAAACAGTTACTATCAAGTGCCTAAATGAGACTACAGTGGTTGTCGCGGACATTAAACATCACATCACACCAGACACTTGTCACGTAGTGTGGCACTCAGCTGTGGTGTAGTTCATTTATAGCCCAACATTAGCTTTTTACTTCTGCTGATTGCATTTATACTTCGAAAACCATAAAAGATTATCTGGCTGAACAAAATGTATCAGTATCGTAAAGTTTTGTTCACAACAGAGCTTATTTTCTGCACTAATTTGAAATATAATGAGAATATCCCATTGTCTTTTTGTGGAAGGATCCAGAGCAATGCTAACTCTGGAGTTGACCTACAAAAATATGTCATCCTTGCAACAATCTATAAACCCAGGAAACAATTCTGGAGTGCATTTTTAAATTTGCGTCTGGGGGAATATAAACAGCAGGAACAAGATAGTGATGATAATATGGTCGACATCTTCACATAAAAAGGTCGACATGTGATAAACACTGTCCATCCACTTTGAATGAAGCATCATCAGTGCAAACTCAGAGTCCGCCCCCCCTCAACCTGCTGGAGGTTTGCGCTTTGGCAGCTCAAAATACGGTCCATTCGTCAGGTGCTTGATCCTGAATGCTGGTTGAGCAGGTACCTGTAAAGTCTCCTACAGACTGTGAGATTTCAGCAATCAAACAAGTTTATTACAAGCAGCATTGTGCAACATGGATCTAATAATCTTGGGTATGACATCAAGTTCACTGTACAATGATTTCACTTATTGAATTATAGGCTATGACAAGAAAATGTCATCAGCATGCATCATCCATCAGCTAAGCAGGAATTGGCCCTTGCAATAGTGGCATTTATGTGTATGAAAAAAATCCAAAGAAAAGGGGGTGAGGAGAATGTGGACCTGGTCATGGTGAGGAAAAGAGGCAAACTTGAGACATCAATTTTGCAAAGAGCTTGAGGTAACATTAAATGTTTGTACTATGCTCAGTATTATAAAATATCATACATAATCGTATGTTTGTGCATTCCTATTGGTTAAAAGAAGCAGCTTGTAGCAGCAGTCACACTGCGAGATGGTCATCCTGACACTGTCAGACTTTTGGAGACACAACCAGAGATATCACCACATCTCCTTTATGTTGGCTATCTTTCATCTGTGACAGCCTAAAATCGCAGTGTATACCCGGCTTAGGCTGTGATTCTGATTTCCCATAGCTTGGCCAGCCTGAGCCACCTTTCATCCATTTCATTTTCCTGATCGAACATTAGCCAAGACCAGCCTTCAGTCCAGGCTGGGTTAGCATGGTCAAAGTGCAAAATGTGCGATCTATCCTATTTCAGGCCATAAAATTCGTCCTGATAATTTCTTTTGTAACACATCAGAGCAATAAAAGTGGAGGTATGGCTCTGAAATGACTTGAAAGTGTTTTACTGCAACTCCACAGAAATGCCCCGTATTTAAGCGGGTGTGACACAGTAACCACATCCGTCATGGCCGAGTGCCTGGCAAGTTTCAGAAGTAGATTCAATCAACAGATGAATGCATTTTGAAGGTGTCCAGACTTGGTAATTGTAGTTGTATCAGACTTCGTCAGGTCCAACTCAATCCTTCTTCCTGCCTTGCCAATCCCTCCATGAGCCTTTTCCACCACACTAAAGACACAATGATTTTAACCCCTGGCCCTGACTGATTGTGACCAGGTGGTCTCCATCGCCAGTCTGCAGGAGGGATTGTGTGTGAGAGCTTGCACACATATGGAGATGACTCACAAAGAATAATCCGCAAAGAATAATCACATGGAAAATCACCAACTTTCGCTACGTACACCCACTCTGACAGACGCAGATGTGATTTCGGCAGCTTTAGAGGAGAGATATATGAACATTTGTGTGTGTGAGAAAGAGAGAGAGAGAGAGAGAGAGAGAGAGAGAGAGAGAGAAAGAAAGAAAGAGGCCCTACAGTGAAGTATTCACAGGTGTCTGTGGCCATTAACATGTGTTTATAGCTCTGTCTCACACTCACACAAGTATGGAAGCTTATTCCTGATGTCTGCGGTTGGGTAGACAGCCATGGAAAATCACTGCCACAATGTTCTCAGAGGCAATCAATTAAACAAAGCCTAATAAGTGCTGTCATACATCTTGAGTGGGTAACTCCCTGTTAACATATCATCAGGCAGTCACATTTATGTTACATGTCGAAGCCTACACAGATTTGGCAATGATAAGAAAGAGACAAAGGTGTTATCTATGCACTTGAAGTGGATTAGAGGGGGTTGGGCGCATGTTTCCTTTCTTGTGATTTATATTTTCACAACATTAATGGCCGTATCTATGTCAGAGTCCCAGGTATGCTGGAGTCTTGACAAGTAATTCAGCATGTTCAGCAGCGTTATAGTGCTCGAGGTCGGTTTTGGTCTTGAGATCAGTCTCAGGAAGAGCACTTCAAGGTCTTGTTCTCAACTTGGAATCAACTGCATTTTTAATCAGTCTTGTCTTAAACCTCTTTTCTACATGTACTGCAACTCTGCAATTATCTAGAAGCTACCCTGGCATTTTTTGCCCGGACTTAACCCTAGCAGGTTCCTACATGTGGTCTATGGCTTAACATCAGTGCTGACCTGAGGTCCAGTCCTGACTTTTCCTTCACTCCTCAGGAGGTCTGACTCTGAGGAAAATGAGCTGGAAACTCCAGTACTGTGTGGCCAGCAATAGCTAATGTCCCCACCAACATATGCGCTACAGCGTTACACGTCGTGGTACCTCACTTGGGTGAGAGAGCTCAAGACTGGTCTCACCATACCTTGGTCCTGGTCCTGACTTGGTTTCAGCCCCTTAAAGCCTTGGTTTTGTCTTTGTCTGAATACACTCTTGTCTTGGTCATACAGTAGGCCTATTCCCTGCTCTGGTAAAAGCACTCTGGCCTAATCGTAAATGCCATCACTGGACAACTTAGAGACATAGCTACCTTTGATTACAAACCATCTTTACAGACCTTTTCACTGGAACTGAGTTACTAGAAAGACTGCTTGGCTCTAGTTTCCTAGAGTTTACTGTGTGGGGAATATACTTGGAACCATTTAAAGTGTTTATGTTTGAAAGGTAGGAAAGGTGTATACAGAACTCTCCGAGAGCCTGGGTTAATGGCTTTCCAGTGTCAACTGCATAATCTGGCTGCAGAAACCTCAAGCTTGCTGGAGGATGGATATTGTACGGAAAACATACAAATAACGCAACTAAAGTGAAGGAAGTGGAACTGGAGTGAGAAAGAGCAAGACAAAAAGAGTGAATTCACGGGTGAACAGCAAAATGGTGATCGAAAAGAGTAAAACTAAAACACACGCAGTGAGGTATATAACCAGAGACAAACATCCATCAGAGTCCATTTTGAAGTGGATGGTGAGATAAACAAAGATCAGAGTTAATGTAGCCTAGAGATTCATCTCTGAGTAGCGTTTTGGCCAGAGAGCACAGCTTTCAGACCAAATTACTTCCTCCTTCTCTCAAGTCAGCTCACTGGAGGATTCCTGCTCTGATTATGCCGGTCAACATGTTGGTGAAGAATGTGCTTGTTAAACACATTTATGGCAGAGTTACATCTTGAATTAGTTTTATTTATGTCTTTGCAAAGAGAGAGAATCAAACTTAAAAGCTTTCAAGTGAACCACAAAATCTCCACATTTACTCAGTTGTGTACTCAGACACATAATTCAGACATCGTTCCTTAAAGGGATAGTTCAGTTTTTTTTAAGTGGGGTTGTATCAGATAGATATCCATACTAGTGTATTACGGATGACCAGTTAGGTGTAAAAGTGGTGGTGCTAGATTAGTATGGCAGAACACACAAAGATGTAATTCCCTGCCATATAGAGCCTTCTATCAGCTTATATTGCACTATTATATATAAAAATATTAGTTTTCTATTGTGTTCTGTACTTTCAGCAGTGAGTAACAGATAAACACACACAAACCAACCATTTACCACTACTGCTTTTAGAAACAGTCAACATCAGACAGTTACCTAGCAATTACCTAGCAAATGGTAAAAACACATTGGTCTAGAAACACAAAATAAAAGGCAATGTATGTTGGCAGGCATCATTATAATCCATAAAAAGATTATTTCTGTAGAAATGTTATTTTCTGGTTTTTGTTGCCTTGCTAGCAGCCTCCATTGACCATTTTTAGAAGGAGAAGGTTGTGGAAAAGAGAGGCAAACGGTTTAAAAAATATGATTGAAAATGTATTTTAGTCACCTGAAAAGGCCCACCTAAAAAAACAATATCAGTTTAAATGTAAGTTATATTTGGGTTATTTTCCCCACTTTACCATGCTGTCAGACAGTCTTTTCTGATGAGACACTGCCTTTATATAAGCTGTTGCATCCCTGTCTCCAAAGCCAGTCCTTTGAAGAGGTAATTTTATCACATAAACACAGGAGTTTCCGGTTTACCGCTGGCTCAATTAGTTTGTTTCTTTGTGTTATTGTGTGACTGGTGTTTTAAAGGGTTATTTTGGCTTCACACAATAATATACAACCCCACTTCAAACAAACCCAAACCATCCCCTTCAAGAGATCTTCCTCCAACAAAAGTCATAAAATTGACCATAATTATAATAATTAATTATAATTTAGATAAAATCAGTCTGTACAGGTCTGCTAACCAACCGCCACCACTAAATACTCACTGCAGGCTGTGTGCGACTGAAGACAGACTCTAATAGGTGGTAATTGTCATGTTCCACCCTTTATTTTTAATGATGTCAGGGTTATTACAAGAGAGCCATCCAAGCCCCTGGTTTTAGGTTGCATCTGTGTGTCTTCTTGTTCAGATGAGTGTGACCAGGGGCAGTGACATCTGCTGAATAAAATATCATCCACATATGGATACACACACATGCACTTGTACACAGTGATACACACACACACACACACACAAAAGCAATGTGGCCTATGCAAGTTTCGGCTAAAGTAGTCTGCCAAAGTTCATCAATCACATTTGTAATAGACTGTTGATTAGTGTTCCTTGATGCTCCCTTAAACACACGCATACATGCCGTCATGACAGACACACACACACGCACACACACACACACAACCACTTTGACACATGCTAAATAAAACATCGGACTCTAGTAAACCAATCCTGCCCACATATGCTGAGCACAGCATGGGCAGCACGCTGCATTGTGCTGCTGTATGACATTCTGTGGGCTTGAGTTTCAATTTGGAAACCATAACACAGGTCGGAGCTGAGAGGGGAAGTTACTGCTTTCCTAGCTTAATCCAAATCACATGGATTCTTGTCACCGCTGATTTTTATGCCAGCGACATTATTGTTTATCCAGAAAGTCCATTTGACTCAAGAGTACGATAACATGAAGGAAATCATGTCTTTTGATATGCCAGGTGATGTGCTGAAGTTGCACAAGAACTTGGAGAGCAGACTGAAACACACCCTGTCCCATCTGGAGGAATGTGGCTGGAGACGAGGGGAGACGTGGGCTTGCAAGGCAAACATGAACATAAACATGTTCCATAATGACAAATCATAAGATTAGTGTTGAAAAAGCAGCCCCACCTTGGTCTTTGTTCAGTGAGGCTCATTACCTATAATTGGATAAATAAACTGTTTACAAGGCACAATTATGCAACACCATAAAACCCCAAAGAGAGACAGATCTGTTCACCCCCATTGCTGATCATTCTTTTATTAACCCTCACCCAGTCCAAATGGTTTTAACACTGCTGTAATGAAAGCACAGGCTGTCGTGCTCTTACCATGAGGCTTTCAGGCATGACTAGTGGTGATATGGTGCACTACAATGCTAATGACACAGAGGGGGTCTTGTAAAGCTGAGGCGTTTGCCTGCATAGCCACAGTAATGTCATTACTGGCCTATTTAGCTAAACAAGCAGAACTGCGTAAAATTCCACTGCTTTGTGGGTACTACATATGGACATTATACAGTGGAGACATCGCCTGAGCACAATGTAAATGACGTAGATGCTAATGTAATTACTTGAAATTGAAATGTCGTAATTGCTTGGTGGGAGTTCAGGTTAATGATGCAACATTATATTTCCACTGTGTGAACTTTCTCACTGCTTAATTACAGATAATTACTTAACCTTTCAAGAAACATGCTACAAACGTGTGTGTGTGTGTGTGTGTGTGTGTGTGTGTGTGTGTGTCTGCTTCTGATTTAACATACTTTTAGGGACACATTTGAAACTAGTTAAATAAGGACAGTTTGTCCAATTGGGGACAAAAGCCATGTCCCCATTTGGGAAAAAGCAGATTGTTGGGTCAGAGGGTAGGGTTAAGGCTCATTTATGCTCCTTTAACATACAAAATTAGATATGTATGTTGTAACTGTCACTACCCACATACTTCCATGTGTCCATTACATTGTCATGGATGTTAAGCAATACAGCCACAGGAGGATGCTGTTCATAGTCAAAAGTTGCCCCAAAGAAGTCAAAGGTTTCTGACAATAGCAAACATGGCAACACTGGAGGAGGCTGTATTAATGTATGTCTGTAAGGGTTACGAGTACGAGTTAGGAAAGTCTAGTTTACTTAGCAATTAAGGCAGAGTCAAAAACAGGAAATTAGCCACAGGGGCAAACAAATCTGACGAGTGCCAAGCAGAGAATCCAAGGTTCAAAAACAGGTTGAGTCAGGGCAAGGTCAGTCAAAACTAGAAAAATAGCGTTGGATGGCTTGGCAAAACCATACAAGACAATCTGGCAGAGGGCTAGGGAATGTGGACTGGTATATATACTGAGGGACTGATGAAAGAATGAGCCACAGGTGAGGAGATGGGCAGGGAAAACCAGGTGAAAAAGTTGTTTGCCGTGTCTTGCTTGAACTATTCATTGCACAGCCACACTGCACTCCCTTTAGGCAGATCTCAAGAGCCCCTTTTCCATACACACATGCTGGCTTGGCTTAACTTGGTTTGACTCAACATGTCAGTCCAGCATGGCAAGGATTTGCATCTCCATTGCATCAGGGCTACCCATTTGAAGGTGTGTATACCTCATTTCCTATAAATACTTCACAATAAAAGTCCCTGTAAAAACTGAAAAGCTTTTGTAATGAAGCAAAATCAGGAAATGCTGAGTTTTCATCAGCAGTCACTTAACACAACTCCTATACAGCTAAGCGAACATGAAACAGTAAAAGAGCTGAATGCACAGAGACTTTTAGTCTTCCCTCTCTCTGATGTCCTGCACACACATGAGTTCAATCTCCCGATGCACACTTGCTCGAGGGGAAGAAATGAAAGTGGTTGTCAGAGGTTGGCTGCAGTCGGTGAGATGTCCCTGCAGCCAGCCTTAAAGCTGGTCTGCCACAC
>JAJHUR010000693.1:7030-23117 GCA_027495735.1 Lutjanus campechanus
TTCATGTGTGTGTTTGTCCCTGGTTGTGAATGCAGGTACTTCACAAGAACCATCTACCAGTTTCAGTTCCAGAAAGCGCTCTGCAAGGCAGCTAATCATACGGGGTCCTTGTCTACATGTGACATTACCAATTCCACAAAAGCAGGAGAGAAGCTGAGGTACAGTATGGACGACCTCCTGTTTGTCTTGTGATCCCAGTGATGAACCTGTACATTCTCTATTTTAACGGTTGACTGAACAATTTGACATTAAAAGAGAGATAACGGGCCTCATGCAGGTGTCTCTTCAGATGCACCAAATACTATTACTACCCAGATGATCTTACCCAGGTGTATTTAATGATGAATTCCACCTGATCATAAACTATAGGGGTGCGGCCAATCGTTTGTTATTAGTATAGATAACGTCCCCTAAACACTATATAAGGGCAGGTGTGCAAAGTCTCACTTTGGAGAGACACCATGATTAAAGGCTGCGAGAAGAAAAACTTCAGCAGGAGTGAAAAATACTGAAACTTGTGACTCTGAGTCAGCAGAGACACTCAAAGTAACTGAAGTGAGAGAAAGAAGGAGGTGAAAAAATTAAGTTTAAGTTTAGTTTAACACTTTTATATAAAATATTTAACAGTATTGTTTATTAAATTAGTTGTATTTTTGACTTGCCTCATAACTTTTAATGACATTATTTCAGTTTATGAGCATCTTCAAATGACTTGTTTAAAACCGTTGAACTATTGAACTAAACATGATATAAAATAGATAAAAGCAGCAAATATGTGAAGTAGGAAAGAGATGTGAGAAGAATTATATACTTAATATGTCGCCTGTAACTGTTAACAGATTAAACTAGGTGAAACACTGATTTTTTTTTTTAGCATTACATAACTAGAGATATTTTAATTGTAATGATAACATTGATCATATAATTATATGTACATAATAATTAACATCATAGTAATAATTATACATATTAAATACTCCTTTTAAATACTCCTTAGACTTTTGCTTCCATTTGCTGGACAAACAGTTAGTGGACTGTGAAAACAAGATGTTTTATCTTAATAAGAGTGATCTCAACCACTTGTAAAATTTCTCTTAACCATAAGAGAAGAGTAAAATAAAGAAAACACTGGTGAATCCCAGAAAGAACAAATCGTAGATACGAACAAAAATAAGTGAAAAATTATTAAATGGTTTCTTGCATGAGGCCCAAAGTTACTTTTCTGTTTTTGTAGTAGCACATTATATTGCAGCATTGTGGTACATATATATATAAATACAGCAGTAATTCATCATCATCATCATCATCATCATCATCACCATCATCATCATCATCATCATTGTTTTCTGTCAGGAATATGTTAGAGCTGGGAAGGTCCGAGTCCTGGACCAGGGCTTTGCACACGATATCTGGTGACGTTAAAATGAACGCCGAACCTCTGCTGAAATACTTCGAGAAACTTTACGACTGGCTGAAGAAAGAAAACCAGAAGCACAACAGGATGGTGGGCTGGAAGACAGATATTGATTCATGTGAGTACAAAAGATGCTCACATCGACAATTATTATTACTAATATACCAAACGTTTTTCTTACAGGAATATTTGTTGTGTTTGTGTGGTAAATATGAAGCTACGGCTCGCCTGGCTCTGCACCAGCATCACTAAAGCTCACTAAAGTCATTTTTGTTTGTTTGTTTAATCTATAGAAAAACTAACATGTAAAAACAACACATTATGGTTTCATGGAGCAGACTATCTCTTATAATATCTGTAATGGAATCACATTACATCCCCTAAAGCCACACAGTGCCATGTTTACACTTTGGATAAAATGTGTTAAATTGTGAGTTTTAGAGTTGCTGGTGGGTGGATTTTATTAACTTTGGACAGAATCAGGCTAGCTGTTTCCCTCTGTTTCCAGTCTTTGTGCTAAGCTAAGCTAACTATCTTGTGGCTGGAGCTTTATTTCATTGTAGAAACGTGAAAATGGGCTCAATCTTCTCTTCTAACTCTTAGTTTAAAAAAAAAGCAAACAAGTGTCTGTTCTTCTTTATTTCCTGCACAACAATTTCAACTTGGTTGAGTGCATATACATGTATATTGCCAAATTGTGTTTATGTAATGTTAAGTCCACACCAAACACAGTTAACTGATCCGCTTTTGACAGATTTGAAAAGCTGCCCCAGAGGCATTTAAACTGTGTAAGTGCCCAAACAACTTTCTCACCATTACGTAATAACTGTGTTGAAAAAAAACAAACCCTTGATGTTTCTTTTGAGGAAACACTCGCTGTGACACTGAAGAAAAAAAAAATCCCTGAAGAGATTTTAAGGAAGTAGAAAAAACACAGATTTACATCGCCGATGCTTTCGTGGTAAATATGTGCATGATCAAACCACATTCATTTTCTAGAAAGGATTATTATGAGGATCTCCGTCGCTAATAGATGTCTTATTTTTGCTATTTTTTCACCCTCAGACACCAGAAAAGCCTCTTTTGTAGTTTTGTGCCCTGATTGTTTTAGTCTGGCGATGCAGGCATTATGTTGAATGTCACACCTGTTCATTTTCAAGTGTCCACCTTCACTTAACCTTTACACTTGCTGCATTTAGGGGATCATTTATTAAAATGTACAGTTGGGCCGGTCTCAAATGTTTTGGGATGCTTTCAATCAAAAGACAAAAATATATTTTGTTTTATTTTATTTTATTTTAATCAGTGCAATAATGACTCATTCCAAGCATTTGTATAGTTGGCTCTCAACAATAGGTCTGGAGAGAGCTTTTTACATATTTTTGTAAAGTTTCACAGCCATTTTCATGCAGTAGGTTCTTCTACACGCTTGGAAGGCGAGGATGACTGGAGGTGTTTGCAATCTGCAAGCTCACCGCAAGATGCCACTAAATCAAACACACTCGTCCTTTAAAAGCCAAAACAAGAAGTGTTTTGTAACTGGTCACATGGTGATAACTGTGTCCCAAGTCTGATTGAATTAAAGATTAAAAAATTGCAAGAATTCTAAATTATACTTTTACTGTGGTGCCCCTACCAGTGAAATTTAATCCATTTGTGAAGACTCATTTGCTGTCCTTGTCTGTACAAAGTATCTGACATTGGTTGTAATTAGATAATCGATTCAAAAGTCCTGACATATTATGTGATTGGTCACAGCAATAAAATCTTGTCGATTATGGACAAACAGGTGATCTCCAAAAACAAACTGTTGTTTGGTATCAGCCAAGTATGTTATGTGCCATGTTTGGTGAAGATTTGGTGACATTTGGAAAATAGGAAGTGAGAAATGTGCATAATTTGTCAAAATTAGGTCATGATTTGATGATTTTTTCTTTTTACAGTTTCAGCGGACGCCATTAAAGTTAGACTGAGTTTGAAGGCTGCCATGGGCAATGACGCTGTGAGTATTATTGACCATTATTAGAATATTTATTACTTATACAAGGGTTACGATAACTGTCTACACGTGAAAGCAGTCTTTTCAGTCTGTTTGAAATCACGGCAAATATTAATCATGTAAAATATGTTTCAGTATCCCTGGAACACCAACGAGATGTACCTGTTCAAGACCAACATCGCGTTTGCTTTGAGGCAGTACTACAGCCAGAAGAACCAGACCCTCGAATTCACGTCAGTATCAACTGACATCAAAAAATATGAAGACACTTAATGATTTGTTTTCCTCCGACTGTTTTTTGATACCGCGTTTGTTTGAGAGTTTTTCTCGGTTGGTACTTGCAGATCTGAGAACATCCGAGCGTATGATCAAACTCCCAGAATCTCCTTCTACGTTGTGGCCACCAACCCAACAGATCCCCGAATGAACATACCAAAGGCTGATCTGGAGGCTGCCATTCGGTGAGACACAGCTTCAAGTGTATTTTGATGACATACAGTCTGCAGCTGCAGTAACTCAGCTAATTTAATATATTTTGAAAGATTTTAAGTCATTCATGTCCACTACTTTGGTCCAGACTGAAATATCTCAGCAACCACAGGATGGATCGCCATGAGATTTTCCTCAGATTTTAATTATGCCCAGAAGATGAGTCCTAGTGATTCTGGTGATGCTCTGATTTTTCCTCCAGTGCCACCAGCACGTAAAAGATTTAATTTTTCCAGTAAAATATCTGAACATCTACTGGATGGAATGGCACAAATTTTTCATTCATGTTATTCATTCATGAATATCTGTTTTGGAACAGATGTTCATGTCCCTCTCAAGGTGAACTGCAATGACTTTGTTTATCCCTCAACTTTTTTTTATCCAACACCATCATCAGGGCAAAATTTCAGTTTGTTCGGTATTTCAACATGTTCTCACTCTCAGCTTGTCAAATACGGCAGCTCGGTCAGTGGCCCCATGCTTCAAACTATGACACTGTAGGTATGCCTCTAGTGTCAGTTTTGCACGTGCAGAGCTCCTCGGTCAACTTATTAATAATAAATATGCAACGTCCTGCGGCCGGACTTTGAAAGTAAAGGCACAAAAACTACTTGATTAGGTTTATGAAAAGATAAATATGTAACTTACGTAAATTATACAATTGAAAAAGAAGTAAAGTCAAGTCAAATTTCATTTACAGTCGCACAATGTCACAAATCACAGTTAATCTCAGGGGGCTTTACAGTCTGTTCAATGTGGGACACAATCTGTCCTTTAGACCCTTGACCCCCCCAAATCTTTTTTTAACTGGTTAAAAAATGGAGGAAGCCTCAGAGAGAGAGCCAAAGAGAAGCCAGAGCTACTAGCAGGGCTGCAGACTAATGTGATTAACATTGCTGTTCTCCTAAAATCGTTATAATCAGCTCTATGTGACCTTTTCTTGGACATGTGAGCAATAATCGACCCATTTCGATGTTGATCCTAGGTTATACCGAGGCCGAATCAACGATGCCTTCCAATTGGACGACAAGACGCTGGAGTTCGTTGGCATCCTCCCAACGTTGGCCCCTCCAGTGGAGCAGCCGGTGGAGGTGTGGCTGGTGGTCTTTGGAGTGGTCATGGGAATCGTGGTGCTAGCAGGCGTCTACCTCGTCATCTCCGGTATCAGAGATCGCAAAAAGTGAGTTTGCTCTCGAGACTGAGACCTACATTTCCTTCATACAGTATAAGTGTTTTATATATGTATAAATAACTTAATATATTGATTTATTTTATCTTGTTTTATATTTTATTCTCTTCTACTCTGACTTTGGTTGATTGTTGTGTTTGCGTGTAGCATGAATAAAGTACAACTCTCATTTCGTTGAGCAATCCTGGATCGATACCATCTGCCATGTTGGATTAATTACTTACTTAACTGTGAGACGTTTTGTGTTTCTTGTTGTAGGAAAGCTGCAAAGACAGATGTGAACAATCCCTACGATGGAGACACTGAGGGACAAACTAACAAAGCCTTTGAGGACAGCGACGATGAACAAACTGGCTTCTGAGTCCACCGCTGTCCCCGAGGAGCTGAGGGACGGTGTCCTCAGTGCTGACACAAAGTAGACTCATAGTCCAAGAATAAGACTTCTTGTTCTTATAAGGACTTTCACTAGTGCTGCGTGGCCTCGTCTCAACTGACTAATTATCATCATGACTGCTAAATGTGTATATGTGTGAAAGTTTTAGTTTGTCAAAGATTTTTACCCTTACAGACAGATGTATAGTGAATATCCTTGTAAAAAAGTATACTTAATTGTACTTAATTGTACTTAATTCCTTGTGAATATGCTCAAAGTGTGCTATTTTTATACTGTGTATTAACAGTATAAGCAGTACATTTAACTGCACTTAGGTTCACTTTGAGGGATTTGAGGCATTTCTAATTTAAGTCTATAAAAGAATATTTTTTTGCAATAATGATTGACACTTACCTTGTACTTTGTGTATATTTAAATGAGTCAATACTATTTTAAGTTGTGCTACTTATATATCATTAATGCACTCAGTACACAATCAGTGTAACAAAAGCAGCGCTATTTTATGTACGATCATGAATTATTTATCATACATAGAATAACTTAATAAACCCCTAAAATGTGATTTAACTGTATTCGTTTTAAGCTTTATTTCTAATATAGGTTATTTACAGAGGAACTGTCTTTTTCCAATGTTGCTTTCAGATTGTGTTTTGTGATTTGCAAGTTATTATATTTGTATAATTCAAAATATTGCACTTTTCCTCTTACTGTCGTGATGTAGATTTTTTGAAGTGTCATTCAGGATAGTTGATCAAATGAGCATGAATTGTGTGTGTTCGTATTACTTTTTAATATTTAATATTCTGTAAAAGGTGGTCAGACATTTTTGTAATACTATTTGATACTTTTACTTGTATTCAAATATAAAATTAAATGTTGTCAATGCAGTGCACACCTGGTAGGCAGGTGCATGAGAATAAAGTATTAAATTACAGCATATTGTCAGTATAAAACATTACCAACAAGCCACTTAACAATAACTCAATTAATTGTGTTAATACACTGGACTCATGTTTATACTTCATATCATATGTGATTTTGCTCACAAAATCTCTAATGTTTAATGTCCATTAGACAGTGTTAAATAAATAGTTATTATCACATCACCTTGTTTTTTATGCTTATTTTGAATATATATTTTTGAATGAAAGTTACATCTTGAACGCAAAATATTCTTGGCAAAAGTTCAGACATACCGAGCAGAAGTACAGACATTTGTGTAAAAAAGATTCAACCTCTTTACTGCAGTACAAGTGAAAAAATTACAGGTTCTGAAATGTCTAAAAAAAAAAAGTCACCCCCTGAAGGACATTTCTACCAGCTGTTTCTGTGCAAAGCTAACTGACCTCACCTTTTCTCCACACTTGAGCCTTTTCTCATGTGACAATTTCGCCTTTTCACTTCTTTTTACATCGTTCTTGTCTTGTTATGTCATTTACATTGATTTCCTCTTGCTACATCTCTTACGTAACTTGTGTCGTTAATGTCAATGCTGCAGTTACGTCTTCTACGTTTTTGTCTTTTTGTGTCTTGTGACATCATTTACGTTGTTTTCGTCTTGTTACATCTTTTCCATGGTTTTCGTCTTGTTACATATTATTGCATTACTTTCGTATTATTAGATATTTTATGGTGTTTTCATGTTGCTACATCTTGTTACATCATATTGTGTCATTTTCATCTAATGTCTTTTACATCATTTTCGTCTCTTTGCAACTTTTACTTCATTTTTTTTCTTGTTCCGTCTTTTACAAAGTTTTAGTCTATTTACACCTTGTTGCATCATTTATGTCAATTTTGTCTTGCTACTTTGTTTTCATCTTGTTGCGTGTTTTGTGTTGTTTTCATCTTGTTTCATCTTTTATGGCGTTTCCATTCTGCTACGTCATGTTGCGTCTTGTTACGTCTTTCATCTTTCTACCTCATTTTGATCTTGTTACATTTTGTTGTGTCTTCTTCATCATTTTCGTCTTGTTACGTCTGTTGTGCGTGATATGCATGATGGATACACCAAAGAATCATCTTATTTACGTGTTATCGTCCCATCCATTTAAGTTCAAATCAGTCTTGATGTTGGGAAGGCAGTGCGCAATGATACTAAATAAAAATAATCAATAATTCCACTCAAATGCATTAAAACTA
This sequence comes from Lutjanus campechanus, assembly GCA_027495735.1. Taxonomy (NCBI): domain Eukaryota; kingdom Metazoa; phylum Chordata; class Actinopteri; order Lutjaniformes; family Lutjanidae; genus Lutjanus; species Lutjanus campechanus. The sequence goes on from JAJHUR010000693.1 coordinate 14,658, forward strand.
AAGTAAGAAACCTGTTTTAAACATGTAAGGAGTAGAAAGTACAGATATTTGTGTTAAAATGTGAGAGTGAAAGTAAGAAATCTACTTAAGAACAGTGATGAAGTATTTGTACTTTATTACTTCCAACAAAACTGATTACAAAAAATGGCATCATAGATCTAAGTCTGAAACATACACAAAAACATTTTTTTGAATTATATATATTTGTATGATACATATCTACGCACTTCTGCAATAGCAGAATTTGACACACTGACATTGGTTTTTGTCCCTGGAGGCAGCAGCTCAAACAAAAGAGCTCCTCTCATGTTGTTCTTTTGTTTTAAATAATCTTCAAGTCAAAATAAAATTCACTAGAGAAATGTAAATGTTAAACTGACCAGACTGAGAACTGAGAAAGAATACTTTTGGAGAAAGTGACTTTCCATCACTTCTGAATGATGAAGAGGAAGGGCTGATCTTCCATCCCTCCATCCATGGTTGCCATTTCCACTAAGTCAGTGTTGACGATTTGGATGAACCAGCCAAGATGCAGCGCTGACTCAAACCTCAGCCGTTTTGAACGATCGCCTGACTTCATGTAGAAGACGTAGGAGAGGCCGCTCTCATCGCTGGTGGAGATCCGCTTCAGCCTCTGCTTTTCACATGTCTGCAACAACAAACGTGTGGACATCCACCACGGACAGCACACAAATGTTCAATATCCTGGCAGTGACATGATTTCTTTGCTTGCAATCATAATAATTAACTTCTTAAACTCAGAACTAAAGAACAATCCTCTTTAACACACATCCATATTTATTGCTTTCCTGAAACTTGATTAAAAAGTATGTTAAAAATGTGCCAGACATTAATTAATTTCCCTTAATTTCCCAATCAGTTAATGTTATTTATTATTCTTTAACGTTAAAACACCTCATTCTCAGCAGGTCGACACTTAAGTGGATTCCCCAGATCCACTTGGTGCGAACCGATCCGACAGCATCCAATCAAGTTGCATTAGACAACCATGAAAAACTCATGTTACTAATGTACTGTGGCTTGAAAAATTATGCCCAAAGAAAATTCTGTTTGTGTACAAATCCTGTGTGGCGGTCAACAAAAAAAGAATTGCATTATGCAAATCTTGCCGATTGAAAATGACAGAGATGAAACGACTTTCAAGCTGCACAAAAACCAGTAAATCAAGGCTAATATTGACATAGTAACGTCAACGTTAGTTTAACAGTTAAGTAACTTTGCAAATCAATGAGTTTCAAGTCAAGTAACAAAGTAAAAAAGTTTAAGATTTGGAACTTAACTCGGGACTTCCCTGTCTAAAATTGGGACTTGAGTGCAAAGACTTGAGACCTACCTGTGACTTAAAACAACAACTTGGTCCCACCTCTGCTAAATAGCACATGCTAGCTTGCTAATATGCTAAACTAAGACAATGAGCATGGTAAAAATGACACCTTCTACACATCAGCATGTTAGCATTGTTATCCTGAGCATGTTAGCATGCTGATGTTAAAATTTAGTTCTTCTGTGCAGCCTGACAGAGACACTAGCACGACTGTAGACTAAAACTTTTGTTTCCATGTGACTTATAACTGTATGAACTAGGCTGATGTATGTGTACACTCCCTCAGTAATGGTTATTACCTCCACTTGTAGGACCACCTTGTCTCCGTCCCTGCAGCACCTGAGGAAGCAGCTGGACCCGGTAAAGTTTAGGACCACTGGGATTCCTTGTTCCTTCTTGTCCACAATGCTTGACTTATAGGAGTAGATGGTGATTTTCTCTGAACACAAAACAATCAAAAGAAAATGACACACATTAACTCAACTCCACTCAACTTTATTTATAAAGCACTTTAAAAACAACCACAGCTGAAAACAAAGTGCTGTACATAAATAATCATAAAACATAAAATAAACCATAAAAACAGTGAAAAACAATAAAGATAATAAAACAGGAGCAAAGTCTCATGCTGGGTCAAAAGCCAAGGAATAAAAATGTGTTTTAAGATTAGTTTTAAAAATGGACAGTGAAGAAGCCTGTCTGATGTGCAAAGGCAGATCGTTCCAAAATTTGGGAGCAGCAACAGAAAAAGCTCTATCCCCTCTGAGCTTCCGCTTAGACCTCGGTACCGCCAGGAGCAGCTGATCAGCTGACCTGAGGCACCGAGCAGGAGCGTGAGGGTGAAGCAGCTCAGAGAGGTAAGGAGGGGCGAGACCATTTAAAGATTTAAAAACAAATAAAAGAATCTTAAAATGAACCCTGAAGTGCACAGGCAGCCAGTGGAGGGAGGCCAGAACGGGCGTTATGTGTTCCCTCTCCAGTTAAAAGTCGAGCAGCAGCATTTTGTACCAACTGGAGACGTGAGAGGGAAAACCGGCTGACTCCAAAATAAAGTGCATTGCAGTGATCAAGCTGAGACGTGATGAAGGCATGAATCACAGTCTCAAAGTGCTCACGTGCAAGAAAGGGCTTCACTTTTGCCTCAGATGAAAGAAGCTGGACTTCACTACTGCACCTATTTGACGATCCAGTTTAAAATCACTGTCCACATCAATGAATGGATGAAAAGTATTGATGTGATTAGTGGCTTACATGCCGCGTTGTTGCACGCCTGCATGCTGAATGACAAACCTGGATTTGGTGAAGTATAGACCGTCCTTTGAGAACAGAGACCTCGGAGGTATCGGTGAGTGGCCACGTGTTCAATGGCAGCGTTTGCCTTCTTCTGATATTTGAAACTTCCACTTCCTCTAGAAACTTGATGTGACAAAGAGAACAATTAGACACAGAGGTTTTATTTCAGAATTTATATCTCCTTGCAAGAAAAAAAAAAGTACCTTGAACCTTTTATTACAGGCGATTAAATCCTTGCTATTTTATTTTATGTGTTTGTGAGTGGATTTTTACAAATACAACAGTGTTGCACAGCACATTAGTGATATACTGGAGAAAAGTGCTACATAACTATGCACTCTGGTCAGGCTGCATTTCCATAATAATACATTTTAGTAGTGAGTAATACTAGTACTAGTTTATCTTAAGCAATATGAGACTTTTCAAAACGCACAAACAAACAATTCATCCTTCACTTTTTCTTAAAAATATCAATACCACCAATACCCTGTGCTCTAAAAAGAATAAAAGCATCCATGCTTTTCTCCAGGTTAGTTTTAATTTTTCCACTCTAAACACCAGGTACAGTTTATGTAATATTACTGTTATGTCCACTAATGGGAGATTAGCACGGATTAAAATACATTGAGTAACATAGTATTACACCAACAAAACTAAACTTTTTTCTTTTCTCCTTCATCTAAAAGGTTACTTAGAAAAATTATCCTGGTATAACTTTTTTCACCTTTTCATTTATTTATTTATTTATTTAACTTAGAAAAAATATCCTAGCAAAACTGGAAAAATCAGAATTATAAAATGGATCAGCAGAATTCTTTTTTTGTCCCTCACTGGCCTCTCAGGGCTTCCGTACACAAGTTTTAGACGACTCTGAGTTTTTAGCAGCTCTACCAAAGAGTTATTTCCCATCAGATGGTTACATTTAAATAACTGTTCAAATTATCCAATATTTCACAGGAAAAAAAGTAAAGATTAGAGAAAAGTCCAAAAAATTAACACAATTTTTGTATAAAAAGTTTGTTTATTTTCTGCTTTCCAACCCCATTAATCACGTCATGACCCCTAAGATTTATCTTGTGACCGTTAGGAGGGAGCCCGAACCAAAGGTTGGGACCACTGGACTAAACTAAAACTGTTTAGAAAGTAGTTAAAACTAGCTCCACTTCAACCAGCTAAAACAGTAGAATACTACATGCAAATTAATCATTAATACACAAATATAATCCAATAATATCCTTTTTTTTCCTTCAGAATGAGAACTTTTACTTTTGAAACTTGAAGCTCATAATTCTTCTTCCTGTACTGTACTTTTACTTTAGGAGAATTTTACTTGTAATGAGTATTTTTATTGAATCTCTGAATACTTCTTCTATGATACTTCTTTAGTTTAGTTAAATTATTTAGTTATTTTCTAATATATATCTTAATGTCATTGACATTGAATGTGTGTCTCTGTTGTATTTTCATAAATATATTAGATAAAAAACCCTAAGATTTATGAAACCAAAATCTGACTTACTAATTAAATACTACTATTAGCTGTAGTAGAGAAAAGAAGAGGAGACAAAAACCCAGTTTACTCACCGAGCGTCACCGTGCTGGTTTCTGACACCACCACCACTTCATTCAAGGTGCATCCGCCCTTGTGACAGCCCAGACAGGAGCTGCCGTCCTGGCAGCCCCTGCCGCTCACCACAGAGATGCTGGTTTTGGTCATGGAGACAACGAGCAGGTCCTTGTCCTCATGTTCCCTGCAGATATCCTCCTCTACGCTGGCATCTTCCCCTCCCTCCCCCTCCTGTCCCACTCCATTCTTCTCCAGCTCTTCCTCCCTCTTCATCGTCATGCTGAAGCTGAGCAGAATGGTGTCCTTGGAGATGGGACATAAAGTCTCCTCGGCTGGGGACGGCGGCTCAGTGGGCCCCTTCGTCTTGCAAGACTTGTGCACTGTCTGAGGACCGGGAGGAGGGGTGAGGGCGGGGGGACAGAAGAGGATGCAGGTTCAGACTGAGCATTGAATCTGTGTCTCTTTGTGTTTGACACCGTGTCCACCTCAATAAAACACCTAAAGACACAGCTACTGTTACTGTGTGTGTTCCTCCTCTGGTGAAAACCTAAATTTAGAGCTACACCAATGAATTGATTCATGATCTATTAAATTAATCAGCAACTATTTTGATAATCAATTAATTTGAGTCTTTTTTTTTTGAAGAAAAGGAATCTAAATTCTCTGATTCTAGCCTCATAAATGTGAACTAATTCTGTTAACATCTCTTCGACAGTAAACTGAATATGTTTGGCTTGTTTAGATAAAGACATCTGATGACGGCACCCTTTTGGTTTTGGGAAACACTGATGAAATTTGTCAAACTTTTCATACATTTCAGGGACCAAACAACTAATCGTTTAATCAAGAAAATAAAAAGAAATTACTCAAAAATGAAAATAATAGTTAGCTGTGTTGATCTATTTCCAGTGCAATACAATATAATCTGATTTAAATACTGTAGTGCATTTTAACTGTTAAACTATTCACCTAAAGTTTTATTTTCAGTCATCCCAATTACTCGAAGATTAAAAAACAGGTGCAGCTCTTATGAAAAATGGTTTTGCATGTGAATTCTGACAGCCACACGTTAGTTTTGGAAAAAATGGCTTTTAACAATGTTACAGTTTGACAGATTATTCTCTTAAAATAATGAGGACTTGTCACTTGTCGTGTGACAATATGAACTAGATGAACTCACCAGCATCGGACTGCCCTTGGCTAATATTTGTGCCAACTCATCAGGTGTGAGATCCTCCAGGTCTACACTGTTTATCTGCATCAGTTTGTCTCCTTTCCTGAGAAAAACAAACAAACACATAAAGCATGTACTATAGTGAGGGTTTTTAGTTATAGTCATCAGTCATTTATAGAGGAAACTCTTCCTGTAGTGTAAGAGACGTTCTATGTCCGCTCTGGTTTGCTGTTTTGTTTGAAAAATAAAGAAGCTGTTGTTGCTGAACAAGCTACTTCACCTCGAGATCCTGTATATTATTTTCAAATTAAAACTTGTTTCTCACAGTAACCAGGAGGGTATGAAGCATCACAAATGCAGAAAAACACACAGGTGTTACAGGAGAGGCTGTTGCGCACCATCACTCGGTTTATTTATTTTAGAATGAATATGTTTTTAATCAGTTGTTGTGTATAAATGCACCAGAATGACAGCTGATTACTGAGTCTCATTCCCAGGACATTAAATAGGACATTAAATAGATGTTTTGTGTTGGTAAAGTGTCCCGAGCATTATTATTTTTGGGAAAATCCCGCATAATTTGCCTTCAACAGTTAAGAAACAAATGTAAGGTTTGACCACTTAACTTCTAGAAGTAAGCAGCAGAGCATCTGTTTTATGTAAATATTTTTTGGTATTATGTTTGTAAGCACCAACGTGCCATAACAAATTCCTGGTAGGCGAAAACCTACTTGGCAATAAAACTGTTTCTGATTCTGATTCTGATTTCTGATCTGGCTCAAAACCCATTTATTACAACTTTTATAAACCTTAAAACTGCAGACATGATGTTCTCTTAGAAAGTGAGTAAGTCATTAAAAACCATGAAAACTTACTTTCTCAATCAGTTTCTTTCTATGGGTAATGGACTCCAACAGTAACAAACTATGTTGCCAAAGTTAGAATAGTTTTGTTAACTTTTTCGGCACCTCTGCTGACATTCTTGGCCAAGGAGAATGAAAGAATAATCAGTGCACACTTTGTCCTGACGTTCCTTTAAATTCTGGAGTTTCGGTCCTCCAGCATAGTCTTTAAATATTCCCAGATAAGGTCATGATGAATCTATGCCCCAATAAGGTCAGACCCAGCACATCTTCCGCATACAGAATTAGTCTATTGGTCTGCAAATCCAAACACAGGAAGTATGAATGTACAAGGTCTGAGACCACAGCTCAGCAGCCTTTACTCTCATTTCTCACAGGGTCAGTGATATGGTAACAGTTACGTCTGCTCCGTTCAGAGGAACAAGACAAACAAATCTCCAACCTTAGCCACCACAGCAACACTATCAGTTTGTTCTCTTTTTGCCTGAAAGGAGAATACAGCTGCGTCTACTGTCCAGAAGGGAGACAGTATGTCTGTTAAAAGTTAGTGTGGGCCTCTCAGTGACTCCAGGCCCTTAGTATGATGCCTAAAATTGGAAAATTCCCAAACACTACCAGCCTGATTTTCATGAAACTATGTGGAAAGGTGCAGCATGGTGGAGGAGCACCCCTTTAAATTTTGGAGCTGTATCTAACACAGTGAGGTCAACTGTAACACAGGTGTGTATTACAACATGAAGTGAATGCGTTGTGCATGTGTGAACCCGTCAACAAAACCAGCCATATACAGCAGGTATGTAAGACAGAAGCAATGATATAAGCAAAATAATATGAAATAATGAAATATATCCAGACATGCATGGTGACTACACAGATTTTCAAAGTATAGCAGACTGGACTATTCTAGTCTTGGTGGAGGTTTGCGCTATCAGAGCAGCCTTCTAGTTTCACACTTCTGTATATCTGTTTTTCTGAGAAAACTGGGTTTAGTTTGAAAAAGATGATGTCACATACTGGATTCAGCAACATTTTTATAATAATGATAATAATAATGAGAAGAAGAAGAAGAAGAAGAAGAAGAAGAAAAAGGTTTTCAGATAATCTAAATGAATGAATGTTGATAAACTTTATAAATAATTTAACTGCTTTATCAAACAATGATGACTTGATTAATCAATAAATTGTTGAGCCTGGGAAGTATATAAAAAACTGTAAGAAAATTCCCAGAGGCAGAGGTTAAAACAGTTAATCACCTAATCGTTTCACGTCTCATTAACATTATTAAAACTTACTATTTATAAACCCTATTATAAAATATGACTTTTTGGAAATTGTTAGTGTATCATGAGCAGTAACGAGCCTTCCAGTTAAAATCTGTTTGCAGAAACTGTCTCACCTTTAAATCCTAAATTAAAACACATTTTTAGTGACTTTTTGTATCTTTTTAATATTCTTTTTCATTGTTCTTGTTTATGTTCAATAATTGACTGCGATGAAATTGAGCGATATTTATAAATTAAAGTCCTTTCTATGTCTTGTGTTACATATATTTTTTTCTTAATTAATTTCTTAAGTAATTAACTTATTTTTAAATTCAATTTTACCTGCACTGGAAAGCACTGCTACACAATAAAATTATTATTATTCTTGTTAATGAATCGATGGGGTTTTCTGTGACAGTACTGTGTTAGTCTGTGTTGGTGTCTGATTTATATACCTTAAAGCTTTTTCTCCACTGGCTTTCCTGTACTTCATCACGTTGTCCACTTCATAGTGGTGCTTCCCCTCATGGATCCGATGGACGATGAACACGCCTCCCTTAACCAGAGAATCCTAGAATAAATGAACAAACTTTATCTTAACATCAAACAACAAACACAATCATAACTTTTAAAATATATCTCACACACAGCGGCGTTGGAGGACAGATTTTGTCACCCACCTTCAGGTCCATGGTGCCGGTTGTGTTTGCTGCTGCTGATGTCCGAGACTGAAGAAGAAACCAGTGACGGTGGCACTCTTTTAAAGCCCCCGGTGTGTTTCTGCTTCTGCTTTGCCTGAACAGAAGAGGAAGTAAGAGCGCGGGGTCACTGATACAATCATGGATGGGGAACTGATGTCAGAAGAGGAAGTCAATGAAGGTTGGTAAATCTGAAATAAAAAAAGGGGACACGGTGTACAATGATTTTGTTAGAAGACAGAACTTGTGACACATATG
>JAJHUR010000694.1:9734-46972 GCA_027495735.1 Lutjanus campechanus
TTATTATTTTTTTTAAAGTTATATTTTTGGGCTTTTATGCCTTTATTTATAGGACAGCTGAAGATAGACAGGAAAGGGGGTGAAGAGAGAGAGGGGATGACACGCAGTAAAGGGCCGAAGGCGGGAGTCCAACCAGCGGCCACTGCAGAGGACTATAGCCTCAATACATGGGGCGGATGCTCTACCAACTGAGCTAAACCTCCGCCCCAATAGTTAATTTTTTTTAGGCTTTTTGTCAAGTGACTTATGACAATTATGTTGTAAGGCATAATCTGTCATTGGCAACATTTGACATTTCAGCTGCCTAAAACAATGGGTAATGACCAGCTAACAATGGGAAGCTGATACATGGATGTTTCGTACAGTGTTCTTTGCTGATAAAAAAAAAGAGCGAGGAGAGAGAAATGATTCGATAAGAGATTTGTGACATATCAATCAAGAACCTGCTATCAGAATCCAACCCTATATCTGTGATTCTATAAAGACATATCAAGTGATTTTGACTTTGACATATTACTCAGCCTTCTTAATTCCATGGTTATTCAGCAGGTTGAGCTTAGCCATGTTAGATAATCTAATACTGATAAGTTTGCTGCTAAAAAAAGAGAAGAATTAAAGCTGTGTCTATTTTGTTTATACTAAGTATTAAGAGTTCATGCTGTTAACATGCATACCAGCAGGAGGACTGACATGGACAACCACTGAACTGCTAACAGCCACTGTGTTCATGTAGAAATGCGGTGAACCTGGCGGTGTTAAAGTTGAACGAGCAGGGGCTGCTGGACAAACTGAAAAACAAGTGGTGGTATGACAAGGGAGAATGCGGCAGCGGAGGAGGGGAGAGCAAGGTTAATACACACACACACACACACACACAGATACACACTAAACACACAACATGAAGGTAACACTGGTTTAACAGGTGTAAAAAAAAAAATCTAAAGAAGCAGCACAGATATAACGCCACATGTGAATGCAACACGCAACAATGTTACCAATGCCAGGCTCTAACCTTTCTCATAAATATATGAACAAATGAATATTGATAGATTTTAGATATAGATACTAGATGTAGCAGTTGCTGAAAAGCAGCAATAACAAGTAGCGTTATAATCTGTGCTGCTTCTTCCACCAATGTGTTGCACTCTGTTTGGTGGAGGTCAGGGTTAGGGCAGGCTTCAGGGGCAAGGCCAGGGTAAGGTGACCTCACACCAGATGGCAGCAACAGTGCAGGGAAAGGGCTGTTGATAAAGAGTTTGTGCAACCTAGCCAAACTCTGATTATCTATGGCTCTGGCCTGGAAAAATACTGATGCTGAAAAAGCAGAAAGGCTTTTCACTGCAGCGCCTCTCATTCTCTGTCTCAGGCCAAACAGAGGAGCTATGACAACATAGTACTTTTTGTCTAATTAATTTAAGCGATAGCAGACTACATTGTCCTCCTGGGGGTTGACACAGGTTAGCATATGAGGTTCTGCTTGACAAAAGATGGAGAGATAACTTAAATACTTGCTCTCCTGTAAAATGAACTAATCATAGATTTTGCTATGGTCTTTAATGTTCTTGCAAATAAACATTAGTGGCCCCTGTCTTGGTTGCTAAGCCAGACTCTGAGAACCGCTGCCCCACTAATAACATAAGATAACATTGATAATGATGTTATTTATGTTATTCCCATTAAAGAGTGCCAGTAAACCTTGCCGTTTTGAAACTGAATGAGCAAGGGACCCTAGACAAGATGAAAAACAAGTGGTGGTACGATAAAGGAGAGTGTGGCTTCAAGGATTCCACCAATAAGGTTAGTTGTATATGTCTGTGGACCAATCAAGCACACTGTCTCTTCACACATGTAACATGCACAGTAATCTTGTTTCTCTATGTATCAGAAAAAAAAACATATCTGCACTTTAAGACTAAAGTCTATGTGTAAACCTGGACAAAAACTTGCACAGTATGGTTAGTACAGGTTTATTACAGCTGTATGTAATGTCAAGGACACCCTTAGGTAATGCATGAAGGTTCAACAGTCAAACTGTAAATTTAATGCTGATAAGAAGAAATGCGAGTGGTGTCCCTTTTTAATCCACTGTGTATTAGCAGTGTGTGTTTGTGTGTCTGTGTATGTCAGTCTGTTTTAACACTTGTCTGTCTGTCTAAGTTTTCAAGGTATTATCTGTAAAGTAAGAGATGGAAATGGAGAATTGTTTACACAGATACAAGGACACAAGGCAGGTTTACTTATCATTTACAACAGTGTTGTAAAATGATATCATTATATAGTTCCCTCTTTGACTGATAGAGGATGAATGAAGCAGTCTCACAGCCTGAGGGAAGAAGCTGCTCTTCAGTCTGGTGGTACAGTAGTGGATACTTCTGTATCTCCTGTCAGGTGACAGCAGGGTGAACAGTGTGACAGTGACTGTGGCTGGGGTCGGTATTGCCTTTTAATATCACTGATGCTCAGTAGGTGGGTACCAATGATGTGCGCGGTTTTAATGACCTGCAGTAGAGTCTTTCTGTCTCGGGCTGTGCCTATCCCTTGATGCCAGAGAAGATGTTTACTATTGCTCCTCTGAAAAAATTGACAAAAACATGCAGACATTTTGCACAGGAATTTCCTTTCTGAGCCTTCTTTACCAGGGTGAGATGTGTGTCCAAGACAGGTCCTCTGTGATGTTGATTCCCAGGAAGCTGCTTCACCTCAGCTCCACTGATGTAGACAGCGTCTTTGAGTCTTTTCTCAACAATCAGCTTGTTGGATTTGCTGATGTTGAGCAGTAGGTTGTTTTCTGTGCACCACTCTGCAACACTGTTGATTGTTGGGGGACATGAGTCCACCAATCTGAACTGTCTTGGTACTGTGTGTAAGGAAATCTGATATCCAGGTGCAGAATGTGGTACTCAGGCCCAGAACTGTTCAGTATCCCAATTAGCTTCATGGGGGAGATTGTGTTGAATGCTGAGCTGAAATCAACAAACAGCATTCTGATGTGGGTGTTATTTTCCTCATATGGCTTGTTGCTTTGTTGTTTGCACACAGCGCTCAGTCTGCTACCTACATATGGATCGATTGAGGCATTTCTATATGCTAATTGCAAACTTCCTGGCACACACATCCAATTTAAGATCAAACGCAATTCACCAACTGGCTTGTCTGTCAGCGTATGTTTCATGAATCCCATGTAGGATTTTCATATTTCCCTCATACTACTTTATTTAAGAACAAATATAGGACAAAAATAAGAAAACATTTGTGCATGAGGCCCAGTGTCCCTCCACTCTGGCCACATTGCACAATGCAGTACTGATGTATACACAGAGATTGCACTCTCTCATTATACCGTCACATCACTCTGAGTCTTGTGTCCTGTCAACCCAGAGTACACTCCGCCCGTCTAATGCAATAGTTTTGAAGTTGTGAGGATGTGTTTTTGTGAGATTAGAAGTTAATTATTCCCACGTTTTGAACAAAGAGACTTGTGTGATGTTATGCTGTTAGTGTTTTCACTAACTGCTGCAATGAAAATGTATATTTCAAATCATCATTATTAGTTATATTTCTCTGTAATGCTTCTTGAAATGTGGGTAAATGACAGCAGCTTTGATATAAATGCTAGGTAGTGTAGTGTTAAGGGCTTTAATGACCTCGCTGTTGCTGCTGTTAGCTGACACTTGAATCTAACAGCACAGTTAATATTGTCTCCCTTTGCTCTATCATGCAATGAAGCATCAAATAGAATTCCATCAAGTTGCAACATCTTACATTAGTTTATGCTTTCTGGCCCACAGCTTCCGGCTGTACATGTCCTGAAAAAGAAAGCATACTCTTTTGTCTGTCTTTGGGGGAGGGCTAAGAGGACTGCCCCCTACCCCACACGTCTGAAGCATCAACCTTGATGATAAACTGGAGCTTTGGATCTGTCGGTGTGAAGTAGTGTTAAAAGGTCCAGAAAGCCTTATTGGTTTTAGGTTTCCAGGCGATCCTGGTGCCTAGGAAAATGAGGGCATGAAAAGGGCCTGCCCAACCATCTGTAAAAGTTACCGAATCCCAGAAGTCTCTGTAATTGCTTATGATCAGAGGGAACAGGCCAGTCATGACTGCATTAACCTTGGCAGGATCCATCTGGATGCTTCCTGATGAGATGATGAATCCCAGGAAATGGGCTGAAGAACAGCCACTGAAGAACCTGCCAGACATGCTGCTGATGCGTCTTCTTGGTGAAAATAAGAATGTTGTCCAGGTACACAAAGCCAATGGGAATAAGCATGTCCGGTAGCACATCAACCAGGTCCTGAAACACAGCTGGAGTGTTAGTGAGTCCAGTAAGTCTTGTCCTTCTTATCAACAAAGAAAAATGTTGCACTGGTGAGAGATGAGGAGGAACCATTGATGCCAAGGAGCTTTGGATGTACTGATTCATAGCGTCAATCTCCAGGGATTATGGCGAGTAGAAGCAACCCATGGGAGGAGAGGCCCCGGGAAGGTGGTCTATGGCACAATCATATGATCAAGGTGAAGGCAGGGATGTGTCACAGTCCTTGTTAAACATTTCTTTAAGGTCCCAAGTGAGTCAGGAGACTTGGGGGACACATTGAGAGTGACAAACAGGAAAAACGCTGAGTGACACATAGTGTCTTTAACCAGGGATAACCAAGAACAAATGGCAACTGAGGTGAGTCAATGACATGAAAAAATAAGGTGTTCCGAGTCATTACCTGACATGAGAAGGCTTATGAGTTTGGAGTGAAGACTGAGACAAGTTACCTGGCAAAGCAAGTGTCTGTCCAGGGCGTTGGCCACTAGGAACCAAGAGAGACTCCAACCTCAGCAGGAGCTGCTTAGTCAGAGATCAGGATGGAAGAGAAGAGGTTCAGCTCACCAGTATCACTCTGTTCACTGATGAGCCCAGTGAGAGGTAGGTGTGTCCCAGGTGCCTGGGCTCCTCCCCTCCCCCAGCGAGCGCTGTGGCCCCTACATTGGAACTCCCCCACAGACTGACTGTGACTGACCGACTCCACTGGCTGGATGGTCTGCTCATGGACTGATTGCTTTCATTTCTCCTCTCATGAAGCCAGTTGGTGTGTGAGTCAAGTGGGGCTAACTGATTTTTAATGTCATCAGGCTGTGCAGGAAGGTCTCAGACAAGGAGTTATTGTTATTGGAATGTGGAAACAAATGGTATAGTCACCCGCACAGCTGTTTTGTTGTCAGAGCACCAGCACTTCATGGGTTCCCTTTCTTCCTGGAGTGCTGTAGTGAAAAACTGTGGTAAGCAGTTTGGCCCACATCCCATCTGTTGACACTGGGAAGGCAGGATTCATGACCATTACTGCAGCCAGCCACCACCTCCATTTCTACATATGTCAACGTCTAAATCAGGTCTTAACCCTCTTAATTGGGTTTTACTTCACTTAGAGAAACAGGGACTATTAAGCCAGTAACTCCTTTAATACAGTATTATGGTAAACCAATCAGATATGTTGAAAATGAGCAAGTGAAGAAAATATGTGACATGTGCTTGCTGATCCCAGAGGAAGTTGCAAAACAACTTTGGTGATTTTGGTCCCCTCCGAAGACAATATTTTTTGTAAATTTTTACTCCTATTAGAGTTTTCAATCAGACAATCAGCAAAGAGTATGTATCATGTTTGGATGTGCATAATTGACTTATTTACAGTCCTTCTACATCAATGTTCAGCCTGCAAACTGTTTTTCTTCAGCCAATTTTCATTAAAAAAATGACCTGCATAGACATTTTTGGGGTCAGGTGCTCAAGCAAAAAGCTGTCTTCTTTGAAGTATTTCTAAAAAACATATAGTAACACATTTGTTACTTACTTACATATCCATGTGTATTTATTTCAATATATACTCATGCAGATGTTTAAGACTCAACAGATTTATCAATTCACACGCTGGTCTTTAGCATTCATTCATTCATTTTTTTTACATTTATCATAAGAGCAGGCAACAACAAAGAACACAATGCCACACTGCTTTGTGGTCCATCAAATGAATGACCATTCATAGTTAATAATAAATAAAATCATAAACCAACCAATCAACCTTCCAGACTGCAAAGAAAGTCTATGTTTAGGTGCAACAAAGTACACCAAAGGGCTAATTTTTATTTCGTTCATAGTTTTTTGGATACCAAAGAATTCAAAGAAGACATGTTCTAAGTTTAGTTTTTTCTGTACTGGCAACACAGCAAACAGGCTGGTCACACCTATTTCAAATGGCAGTTGCAGGCTGCAGGAAAGGAGTGGAGACACAGTGAAAACAGCTATTAAGAGCTAAAATATTAAAGATTTACAGAATAGAATAGAATAGGTCTGTATTGTTAAGATTTTTTAAATACACAAGTATGTATTTATCAAGTGGATGTATTTGGAATACTCTTGGGCTGAAATGGTACATTAGGTACATTAGGCATTGGAATTGCTTGTAGAGGTGGTGATGGTGGTGGAGTGCTGAGGATGAAGCAGTGTCACAGGCTGAAGCTGTTCTTCAGTCTGGTGTTACAGCAGTGGATACTTCCGTATCTCTTGTCAGCTGACAGCAGGGTGAAAAGCTTGTGGCTGGGCTGAGTATTGTGTTTTAGGACCATGCGGGCTCTGCCCAGGCTCCTTCTTTCCTTGATATCACTGATGCTCATTAAATGGATACCAGTGATGTCAGATCAGTCACGACGCTCTCAACTGGTCCTCTGTAGAAGTTGACAAGAACATGGCTGGGGAATTTAGCCGTCTTAAGTTTCCTGAAACGCAACTGTTTCTGAGTCTTCTTTACCAGGGTGGAGATTTTTGATCGGCACCTTGGTTTTACTGACATTAAGCAGTAGGTTGTTTTCTGTGCACCACTCTGAAAGACTGTTGATTTCCTCCAGATATAAAGTCTCATCGTTGTTTGAAATCCAGCTGATGATGGTGAAGTCATCTGCAAACGTCACAATACAGTTTTCTCTGCTGTGGTCATGGGTGTACAGCATGAACGGGAGGGGGCTGAGCACACAGCCCTGAGGGGCTCCGGTGTTGAGCACTAGAGTAGAGGAGGTGAGACCACCAGTCCGAACTCAGGCCCAGAGTGTTCAATTTGCCAATCAGCTTCATGGGGGAGATTGTGTTGAATGCTGAGCTGAAATCAACAACATGTTGATGTTAACGTAGGCTGCAGACTATGTGACTGGCTCCTGAGCACAGGGATGCATTAAAAGCCAATCACATATATGGCTTTAACAACGCTTATGCATGCACTCAACGCACAGTAGATTAGATTAGATAAAGTTGATCTAATCTAATCTAATCTACTGTGCAACAACACCCCTGTCATGCTGGCTGTGTTGAACCAGACCAGGTGGAACTTTCAACTTAAATTTTCAACCAGATTGTGCAGTGAAGCATTGCTTGTCAGTCTCAAGTTAAAGTTAAATGTTAAACAACAGTTTGCATAATCTTTGTCATTTATGATGACATACTGCTTAGTTCTGGGACATCACTAAAATGAAGTCAGACATGTTGAAAACAAATGTAAATAAAATACCCAAATTTCGTAAGCATCCATCACAGTTTACAAACCCACTTCCTCCTTCACTTTATAATTGATAATTACTGACATTACAGGTGCGCTTACTTTTAGCGTGGCCTCCAAGTAAAGTAGTTACGATAATCTGGAGAAACTGTTGGCTTGTTTTACAACCTATGTCTGACTGTTCATGTCTGTTGCCCCTTAGGACCTATATTTTGTGATGCAACTGCATTTCAGGATTTCATCAATTAGTTGATTTGCTGAGTACGGTGTTATCAGACCTTATAGAAATGATGGCAGAGAAAACTGCTCTGAATGGTTCTTGAGTATCTGAAAACACACATATATGAAAACAGTACACACAAAGGTACACACTGATTTAAACACAAACTGATTGAGGGCAAGAATGTATTAAATGTGTTTAAATGTGTGCTAGTTGTCTGTGACTCTGTGCTGTCCTATCTAAAGCTCACATATGTACTGTATTTTCTCCAGTTAACTCACCATAAATGAGTTAAGTGGAGAAAATGAATTGGTTCTCTGTTTGTGTGTCAGTCATTTAAGTTACCTGTTAACATTAAAATACCCCACTAACACTTTTTCCCGGGTCCCTGCACTCTTTTTTCCCCCCCTGTGTGTGTGTGTCCTAGGAGAAGACCAGCGCTCTGTCTCTTAGTAACGTAGCAGGAGTCTTCTACATCTTGGTTGGAGGTCTGGGTCTGGCCATGATGGTAGCGCTGGTAGAGTTCTGCTACAAGAGCCGTGCAGAGGCCAAAAAAATGAAGGTGCGTTATCTTTTAAGATACCATTTTTTAATTTTAATTGGTATTGCTGCTTGAAGGATTCTAATTAAATTTTAATCTGCATTTGTGTGATGAGAAAATCTACAAGATGGATGAAAAGCCAAAACCTGTGATGTACATCATAGTATAATTCAGTTCAGTGTAATAAATAATATGCCAGTGTTTTACTATCAACAGTAGAACAGTACATAGAGTACATGTTTTCACTCATTGTGTGTCTGCTTCAAAGCTTTTACAAACCATGAGAGATGTGTCCCAAAATCATCACAACTCGCAGCCCACCTGGTAACTTTCTCTGAGCTTTCAACCACATCTCATGGACTTCAACAAATGGAACTCACTCAATACAGTTATAGGTGTGGAACGTTACTCGCATAATAACAAGTGTGCTATGTCGGGGATAAAAGATGGTCTCTGGTGTCGAATGTGAATGTCCTCCTTGACCTTTCTTCCAGTGACTCCTGGTCAGTGACCTTTGACCCTTCTTCTAGTTGATGCTGTGATCGGGTTTGTTCTAGTGTTCACACACAGCTAATGTTGCCTGTTTGTGGTGCTCGTTCAGTCTCTTGTTTAGGGTCTTTACTATTTCACTTTGGTAATGTTCTGCACAGCTGCAATGCCATCGTCATACATCACTCCAGTCTAGTGTGCTTGTGTACCAGTGTTACCAGAAATGTGGGGAGACAGATTAGGGGTATGACATGCAACAAAGGTCCCTGGCTACAATCAAATTGGCGTTAGTGCAACGTGCACTCCAACCATTCAGCTACCAAGGTGCTCCAGTATATAATAATATCTTAGGATTGTGTCAGGCTAACAAGACCCAAGATACAATGCACATATATTGTACTGTACATTCATATCACATTCATCTTAGGCTGGCTTCACACAGTGAAACTTCGACACTGTGGTTGGGTGAAACTCAGGTGAAACTAAGCAGCAGTTAAGTTGCATGGTATAAAGCTCTCTGCAATGCACTTGAAACTCGTCTGAAACTCAGACAATAAAACCCTTTGTGAGATGTAGTTTCATGCAACAGCCAATCAAAATGCTGATAACTATGATGCTGTATCATTTCAAATGATATTACCTGATTGATTTCAACCCACCAATAGATTTTTACTGAAATGAACAAAATAATAAAACAGAAGATTGTTTCTTGGATGCAGAAGATTATCATTCATGTCTAAAAGTCTATTTTTATTACTTGTTTTTCCACCTGTTGATAGAATTGTTTTGTGAGTAGCATAAAGGGACTACAACTAGCATATTGTTTGTAACTTTTAAAGTCAGTTTCAGCACCAATTATTGCTAATGATTGATAAAAAAAAAAAAAAAAAAAAAATTGTGAGGTGGGGGTGGTGCAAACGTTTTTCAGCTTCTGAAAGGGGGGCATGCCAGGAAAAGTTTGGGAAACACCACCTTATACTGGTGCTGATGAGGTTAAATCTCTAAATTCTAACTTCTTTGTCCATCACACACCACACCGTGAGGGGTATTTAGCTCTTCCAATCCATCATGCCTGCAGGATCAAAACCTCAGCCCGGCCAGTGTTTCGGTAACTGATTTTTTGGTCCACTTGGGGATGGCAGTTGTGAACACAACATTGACATAATGTCACCTTTCAAGTTGCTACAGTGAACTTGCTACCAAACAAGATTCTTATTTAGGAGTTAGAAAGCAATGTTAGCATTCATTTGGAGTTGTGTTTCTGCCACTTGGTGAATGTTAGTCCAGTAGTCCATCTGGCTCTTATGCTACTACATGCACTAGTACAGTATGTTCCCCAGCTAATGGCTAAAGGTGTTAATGGTTTCTGTCTGCTGTTTGGTGCTGAGAAGGTTGTGGGAAGGTACGTTTTTTTTGTTTTGTTTTTGTTTTGTTTTGTTTTGTTTTGTTTGTTTTGTTTGTTTTTTTGAGAGCTCTTTGTCTGCTGTGGCCGGAAAGTGATTTGAACCAAGACTAAAAGGAAGTTGCAGGCCAAGAGCTGAACAATGAGCTGAAAGACGCATTGAAGCTCCAGGGGAGCCACAGATTCAGCTGATAAATTCTGTAGGTTTATCACTGTGAGTGACCTTTTTCACATCATTTCCACATTGCCATTTTCATACATTGTTATTATAAAAACTTTAATGTTGCTTCTAAGATCAAATACATAATTCCTATCATTTGGCTGTTAAAAGGGCTGACTAACCACGCCCAAATCATTCTCAACCAAAAACTTGTCCTGGTGGTCTAAGACTGGGCACCATTGTTGCATGTCATTCCCCTCTAGCTACCCCTGTGTATCTCAGTTATTAGCTGTCCAGTAAAAGCAAAAACAGAACACAAACGACTTAACTACTTAACTTATTCAGCACTCAGGCTCAGGTATGACAGAATGTCAGAACCATTGTGCTCAGCAGAGTGATCTCCTGCGTAGTTCCAGTTAATTTCCCAAATTCTGATCTTTGATCTAAGGCGCCAGGTGAACTTGCAGTCAGTCCCTCCAGGATTTCGCGGGATGTTTTTGGGGATTGTTGCAGCCTAAAATGCCTGTTTTCATGGCAGCTTTTCTAAAGAAAAATTGTGATGCATGTTTTGATGCTTTTAGGGATTTTTTGCAATGAAATAGCAGGACCAATAGAAATGAAAGTTGCAATTTTTTGTATAATTCATTAAAAAATCAAAGGCAGCTTGTTCCAGGGAGAACAAAGCCACAATCTGTCCTGAGTGTTCTAACTAACCTTACCAAAAATGTTCACAATTACAAAAAATATAAAAAGCAGTATTCCACAAAGAAGTCAAATCTTTTTAGAGCACAAACTCAAAAATTATAAAATAAAAGCACAGAGCACTGATAAATGTCAGTTTTAACAACAGATATGTTCTTTTCAGAACCCATGACAAAAAATTTAAAAATATATAAATGCAAAAAAAAAAAAGATAAGAAAACAAAACATTGAGTCAGTTCATTGAGACATACATTTATGACATTTGCGTGGGGGACTGCTATGATCGGTGGAACTCATGGGAAGCTATGATCATTGGTCAAATTTGCGGAAAAGAAGCAGAGTTTGGACAAAATTCCAGGATTGTGCAGAATTCACAGGGATTGGATGAATTTGTGTGAATTGTTGCGATCGCAACATTGCAACTTCCTGGAGGGACTGTACAATGTTTCAATATATTGCATTTTCGTGGTGGAAGATTTTGTTTGCCCCAGTAATGTTGGGAGCTGTGTTGTTGGGGGCAATAGCCACTGGTAGGGTCTCCCGAGGCAATTTGTTTGGAATACAGCAACCTTGCAGAGAATATGTGGACTGGACTGGAGATCACTGGACTGTGTCCATGGGGCTCAGTCAGGCTCAAGTCAGAGAACTTACATGGGACCTCTTCCATATGGGCCAGCCACGTAGAGAGCTAGACATAGGGGACATAGTGGTCCGTTGTGTTGCTAATTGTGTGGTAGGTAAATGTGTTTACAGCAGGCCGCAAAAGCTGGTTCCTGTGATGTGGAATCTAAAAAGCAATAATTTATCATTTTCTCATTCATCTTTGTCTTTGTCTGTCTTCTTATTACTTTTTCTGCTTATTCTTATTCATAATTATTCTGGCTGTTTGGCAGGCAAACCAGAGGCTGATGTTTTCATGGGCATAATCTACAGAAAGAAAACAACCCTAATTAAATAAATGAAATATATATTTATTTCCTTTGCATTTTATTGAAATTGAGGCATCTCTCTTACATAATGTTTTGTTGTTTTTTTTTTTTTGGGGGGGGTGCTTGGTGGACATGCTTTAAATAAAGGAGGTCTCATCTCTCTCTCTGTATTGCAATGCAAAACAAGGTTGCTTTTGTAGTTAGCTGCTGTTGTTGCTTTCACTACTCTATAAATCAATAGTAGCTTAAGAGTCATCGTTGTTCCATAAGCACAGTCAGTATGGCAATAACAATGACTTTATTTTTGTTGTAAAGGTGGCAGCCAACACCTTGTCGTCCCCCCAGCACACAGGAAACTACACACACACTCTGTCTTCTCCTCAACATGCCCCCAACTTCAACCTGCTGTCCCCCAGCCACCAGCCAAACTACGCCACCTATAAAGAGGGCTACAACGTTTACGGCATTGAGAGCGTCAAGATCTAACACGGGTAGGAGAGCGATGATTGATGGCTAAAAACTTTCCTCACCTCACAGTCATAGACATTGTTTAGACAATTAACTTTCAATTGGCATCAATTCATACCATCAAACAACAGCTGCAGTCAGATCATGGTGCCATATGGTAGCCTCAATGGCAAACTGCATTTTCATTGGACCTCAATGGTTGAAAAATGTATATGTGGAAAACATTATGCTTCACACTTTACCTGTTTTTAATAACCACCACTGATGGTGGTTTCTCTGTATTTTGTCTCCAGGAAATAAAAGCATTTACTTTGGCATTTGAGTAAACGTCTCCAAGGAAACTAAAAAGAAGGAGGGGACTTTACACCACTATGCTGCAAACTTTAGTGCCAGTTCTATTGAAGCTTATGGAAGATGCAATGTCAATCATGCTATTTGAGACCAACAGCAAATAAAATCAGTCAGTTTATTATTCTCTTAAGTGTTCTTTCTTTTTTTCACGTTTTTGGAGTCAATTCTTCATCAACGGTCATACAACATAGATATGTTGGGCTTTAGTGTGCTTCATCTGAGGGCTTTAATAGATCTAGAACCAAAGTCTGGTACCAAGCAGAGCACAGAATATTCTTTAGTTCCTTCTTTTTAGTCTCCTTGGACATCTCCAGGAAGTGTTTGCTTTCAAATGTGCTTTCTTAACAGATATCAAAAAATTCCAAGAGGAGATCAAAACAGTGGTTCTATTAAAACTACTGAAACTGACAGTAACTATGACATGACTCTTGAATAAGTAGCGTACAAATAAACAGTATTGCTTTTATTTTCAGCCATAATCAGCTGGTAACCAGACAGCTCTTTATTTGAAAACCTGCTTTTAGTTAAAATTCTGAAAAAAAAGTAGTTAGGTAAAACTTGAGAATGGAGACCCAACATTTAAAACAGCAACAAATAAGTTTACCACTACAATAACCTTTAAAGCAAACATTTTAGCACCAAGTGAATAAAATAAGGACAACCTAGTTATGTTTTCCTCTTTGTCCAACGAAAGCTGTGATAGCCTTTTCTTGTACAAAGACAATAAATTGACGCCAAGCGTCAGTTTGCTTGAGCTCCAAGCTGCTGCTTTGTTTCAGAATTGATTTACGTGGTATTTCATGCTCTAAACATTATTCTGTGAAATGAAAACACACAAATGAAGATGACACAGCATGCTTTTGCTGTTTGCTTATTAAAATCATGACAAGAAATGAGACAAATGTTGCCATTGAGGCTGGCCGGCACTGCTGAGTGCAGCAGTTGTTCTTGATAAACAATAGTAACATGGAGACCATAATGAGATTAACACTGAATACAAGGTACCTGGTCAAAACTGTATGTGGCTGTGAAACTCCTTTGTTCACTCATTACCCAACATCTTCCTCGCCTCCGCTATCCCTTTTTTCCTCACCTCTCCTGACCTCGTCTCTTTAGCACTCCTTCTGCACTCCCCTCCTTTCCTGTCTTTCTCCTCCTCTTATCCCCTGTCCTCCTTGTCCTCTCACCTTCCTTTCCTTTTTTCACTTTGTTCCTATCCTGACCCTCGGTGATCTCCCTGTTTTTCCTCCTCCTTTTTACTTTCTAGCCAATCATCCTCTTTAATTGACTGACTCATTGGCCACTCACTCTCATCCGTCTTAATGTCAGTTTTAAATTAGGCAGCACCATGATTTCATTGGTTGCATCATTATAGAAACCTTGGTAGAACAAGTATAAGTGTAATACCACTGTATTAAAGTGGTGAATATTACTGTTCCCTTTCAGAAGATTAACTCGGTACAACGCATACAGTATGTAATATCACACTCTTGCATGTTCTGCTTGTTCCTTCAGTTCTTACACCCCATTCCTTGTGAAGAACAGCTGACCCTATAGAGTTAGCTACCTACTATTTCATTAGCTAAGACAGGACCTGGTGCAAAATCAGAATCATGTTCCAATTTGCAGAAGTAACAACAGCCGAATGTGGTTTTGTTGGCTACCTGTAGAGTGTTCATTTTCAGGCATCATTGTTTCAAATGAGATCTTAATTGCTTAATCTCTGATTGGCAAGTTCACGTTTACGCTTACAGAACTACCCTGAATAAGTGCTAAAGCCAAGCAGGCATAGGAAAAGGTTTCAGTCAGCTGCCCACGAGTGTGATTTTTCTTTGCAGGAAAAGTTCCAGCAAGCCTGTCTTGTCTGCTTGGGGATCATCGCCCCTAGGAGAGCATTGGTGTAGTGTGTCCAGCCTCAACCCTGAAATAATGGGTTGCATTTGTGAGAAAAAAGTGCTGGGAAAGCTGCTGTTGCATGACACTACCTTTTCTCTTGAAGTCAAGGGACCCAGCTTGGTCTGAGTTGGACGGTGTAGAGTGTTAATCTGACTTTGGTGCAGGTTAGTTGAGCTGACCATATGGAATATGTAGCCAAGTTCCAGTTGGAGCCCTCTGAGAGTGCTAGCCAGGAGCACTTTGTGGCCATGGTAACTATGACCTGCTGGATGTGCTGCAATGTCAGGTAGCCAAGAAACTGGCACTAGAGTGTATCTCTGCAATGCTGACTCTGACTCCATCCCTGCTTCTATTCCCAGAATTTAGACTTAAAGTTGACTTCAGCATGGAATAAACAGCTACCATGTCATTATGGCCAGCTAGGACCAGTCTTTCGATTTAGATGGAGCTGAAAAAGTTGATTTGGTCAATCTGCCAGCTATTAAATATATTTTGGCTTCACTGGAACTTTGTCATAACTGAGGGATGACTGGTTTTTGGTACGTCAGCTTGAGAAAATTCACCAGGGTCAGACAGGCTCTGTTCAGCTCTTTCCATTGTCCCCATGATACAAACACAGACTCAGGATTTGTGCAGACTTAGGACTTGACCACAATGCTTGAGGCCATATGTTATTTCTTTCATAGAAGACTGCACTTCTCCTTGTTTGGTCTTCCACAAAGAGAGTGGGTGATCTCTATGCTTTGTGTGTGTGTGTGCCCCTCTGGCACCCAGTTAATTTTAAATAATTTCAAGTTTAAATTACCGTAATTTCCGGACTATAAGCCGCTACTTTTTTCACACGCTTTGAACCCTGCGGCCTAAACAATGATGCGGCTAATCTATTGATTTTTACGGGCTAACGGCCTCCAGGGGGCGCTCTAGCAGGAAGCGCAAGCGCGAGACAGACAGGTGGACGAGATAATGCGGCGAGGAAGACGCTAGTTTGATTGGGTTGAAGAAGACGACCAAAGATACTTTGAGACGACTTCAGTGGTTTCAGTGCGCAGGAGGAAGAAGAAGATGAAGATGGCGATCAGTGACTTTTCTGGTAGGCTAACGGTCTACGGCTGGTTATTTTTTTAACCAGCTGTGTGACTGTCGTTTTACTGCCGAGTGACTGCTGTGTTACTGCCGTGTTACAGCATTTATTAATTAAAATTTTTAAAAATCTTTCTCTGTACCATCTTTCTGTTTAAATATCTCATGTTACAACGTGGACACCTGCGGCTTATAGACAAGTGCGGCCTATATATGTACAATTTTATTTTTCTTTCTAAAATTAGTTGGCGCGGCTTATATTCAGGTGCGCTCAATAGTCCGGAAATTACGGTACATCTAGTGTACCCTAAGTACCTGTGGTTACTGTCTCTGCAGTTTCTCAGCTTTTGCCTGCTTCCTTTTAAATCTGAGAAGCAGAGGTGGTTGCATACCTTAATGTGCTGTGCAAGTAGTTGATTCTACCAAGCACGACACGTCTGTCCCACGGTTCTGATCTGCCCTCCACATGACTGCAAGCCCCACCAGCAGCGTTTCAGAAGCATTTCAGCAGAGGAGCGTTTTGCCCACCTGATTATGTTTACTTGCTCTGATTTTGTTGATTAGGTCCTCTTTCCTCACTCTTTGTGCTTGCGCTCTGCAGCAGGCTACATGGTTAAATAGGTTTTTTTTTCTGTCTGTCTGTCTTTATGATCGTGAGTCCGCACAGGATCTTTTATTTTGAAAATTAACCTGATTCTCCCTGCCCTTTCTGTGTCTGACTTCCTGCCCGTTGGATCTCCTCTGTGCTAACTGACACGGCATCTATAAAAAACAGACTCAGCACATATATGAAGCGGAGCCCAGCGGAGAGACGCTGCTGGGACTCGCCAAGGCACTGCTGGTGGCAAGCATTGTGTGGAATGGCTGCGATCAGCTCCGGCTGACATGGCACAGCCGTAACGCAGCCGCGCCTTTCCCTATCATGTACCAGCAAACATCTTCCATTGCCTCATGGTTTTAGATTAAACAATAACATCTTTCTGCAATTAGTGTCGCCCCACTAAGCAAGTTCTATGTACAGTATGTATTCCTCAGGAACACTCAGGAATTTACTAATTTTGGATCAATAAACTATCCATCTGTCTATCTAGTCCCATATTACATGTTTTGTACCGAGTGAATCAACTGATAACCAGTAGTAAGGGACTACAACTTGCACTTTGGTAGGCAACCTTGTGTTGTAATTGTAAAATGACAAATAAGTTAACCTTGAACCATGAAAGGGAATGAAATGACTATGATGACTTCTGGTTTTTGAAGGACAAAAATTGGGCACACCACCATAATTGTGAAGGTGGGGGCATAACTTTGCTCAGGCTGCATCAGACATACTGTCCTATAGCCTACTGTATGTACTGTACCTTGTTTGTCTTCAGGAAACAAAAGTTATAACATTTACTTCTAAATGAAACTAATTTAGTGAAACAAAAGTCCTTTTAAACATAATATGTTCATGCTGTAGCAGCACCAGTCACAATATATTCCTAACAAGGAGATTATCCAAACCAGAACTAATACTCAGACTCAGAAGAATTTGATTTGCTTCATGTGTCTCTCACACTTTGGGCTATATATACAACAAACATAACCCGACACATTACGCATACACATTGTCCATGAATTCATTACATAATGCTTCTGTATATCTTGCTGCATTCAGTGGCTTCAGGAAATATTAGAGATTTTAAAATAATGCATTTTTGTCCCTCTCTCTGTCTCTCTCTCTCTTCCTCCAACTGTGTGTATGTGTGTGTACACATGTATGTACATATGGTATGTAGTATGAGTACATATTTGTGTACATACACAGATATATCCTGTGTGTGAATACATAAATAAGGTTTTGAGGCGCTGTAAAGAGCACTCTGCTCGGTACTGTGAAAGGAGTGGGCTATCTAGATAAAATGCTCTACTTGAATTTTATATTGCAAATACAATATATTAAGCTAAGTATCAATTTTCTAGGGAATCAGTGTAGAAATTTGTGAATGTTTATGGATAAAATAACCAGACAGGAATGTTTTGTTTGTCTAATCCACTGAATTGCCTGAAAAAAGTGAAAGGTGTAGTTAGCGATGTGGGAGAAAACGAGTAGAGAGGTTGTTGATATTTGAAGTGTTAACAAATACAGACCCACCCCTCCCTTAATACTCCACCCCGGGCTCTACCCCCGAAGTTCATGGCCGCGCATTGTCATGGAAACGGCCATAGAAACTAAAGCAGCAGTAAAGCAGCTGAAATAGCAAAGTTGTGGGTTATCGCACTGCCACGCCACAAAGCTAAGGTTAGCTGACCCGTCAGACAACTGTACCCACAACTCGACTGCTATTATAAATAGATAACATCACAACAACAGTAGATTTTGGCAGATTAGACAATATGATGAATGCCCAACGGCTGTTACTGTTATGTGAAGCACCGCAAAGCTAATGTTGCTCACCTGTCAAGCAGAAAGACGCCGACCTCCGCGTCCGTTTTCAGACCTTTCAGTTCGCGGAGTTCCCTCCACCGTCAGAAAGCCACACCGATGTTGACCCGGGTCTTCACCCTTTCATGGTCGTAGCCCTTCTTTTTGAATTTATGCTCCTCCGACCGTTTTCTCTTGGGCTGTTTTTCAGCCATGGTGAATGCAAAATATCTATCTAAATATAACTTCAGTGTTGCAGACTGAAGACTGCTAAGTGTAGAAGCAGGGCGACAGCTGTCTCACAAAGGTCACTTTTGCTGGTCTTCCAGCAGTATCTTTCACCCATCTTCAAAATGTGGTTCTCTTTTCAACATAGCACATGGCATATCCAAGTACAGGAAACAGGAGAAAGTTAACCAAGGTTCTGCCAAGTACCAAACTTTCTCAGCTGTTATTGCAGCATAGAGCAAAAACAGAACAGGACTTAAGAAGGGTCAGTTGACCTTTGACTTATGACTAATACCCCTTTCAGACAGCAGACACGTATGATGCGGGTCTACTCAATCTGCATTGAAACCTTGTTGGATGCATTAATATAATACAGCTGTCACTCTGCTTCTGCTGATACCAAACTTCAGTCTGCAGTGCTTCACTAATAATGCACCAAATTGCCTCAGATTAGTTAATGGAACTAGTTTTCACCTCTTATGTCCCATTCGTGTGTGCCACTTATTTCAAGATATCAATGTAATTTATTGTCATCATACAACACAGGGCTGCACAATGAACTGAAAGTCATAGTTCCATTGTGCTATACACACATACAACAAACATAATGAAAAAAATTAGAACAGAAATTAAACATAAATAAAATATTAAAAAGAAAACATTACATATATACAAATACCGTTGCATATATACAAATATACGTATATAATTCTGTCGTGCAGTTTTTTGATTGAGTTGAGTTGAATGTAAACGGCTGCAACACTGACTGAGTTTGTGCATGAAGCTTCATGGATGTAAACACAGACTCCTCCTCCCTTCGTCCTGCTGTAGTTTTGTGTGTTGTCAGCGGTCAGCTCAGAACTGGTCCACCTGTCAAGTGCAGGTCTCTTTGTGTGGGCACAATAATCTCCCTCCACCCTCAGTCCCATTTCGGTTATTTCATTTTCCCAACTGGACATTAGCCAGGAGCTGCCTTAAAGCAATATTCCACTCCTTGATGATCATCCAATCAATATGTACTCACCCCTATGCCGATGTGAGGATGTGAATCAGTTCACAAAACAATCCTGGAGTTTCAGTAGAAAACAGTGTTGCAGCTAATGGCAGTGAATGGAGACCAAATGTAAATGTAAAAAAAAAAGGAACACAAAACAAACACAAAATGTCTCCATCCTGCTTGTGTGGTGTAATCCAAGTGTCTGCGAGCCGCAACATTAAAATTTAACCACAAAAGACGCAATTTACGCCATGTGTTTAGCCGAAATGTCAACTGTAGCATGTAAACATGCCGTCGATCTCGCGATATTTTCACACATGCGTCCATTAAGAGATATACGAAGTCTTGCGAGATCGACACCATGCTTGCGGACACTTGGATTAGATCACACGAGCGGGATGGAGACATTTTGTGATTGTTTGTGTTCTTTTTTTTTTTTACATTTTATCCGTGGTCTCCATTCATTACCATTATACTGGATTTGGCTGCAATCCTGTTTTCTGAACTGAAGATCTTCACCCATCCTCACATCGGCATAGGGGTGAGTAGATATTAAGTGAATGATCATGTAGGGGTGGAATATCCTTCTAAGTCTTAGCTTGGTCAGCATGGAGCTGATCCCTGCTCACTTCCTCTCCTCCTGGGGTGGTCTGCGGTGGTGCGTCTTGACTGATATTTCTCTCTCGTGTCTTTCCTTCTCTTTCCGTCTGTCTTTTTCTCTCTTTTTTCTATCATTGCTTCCATAATTATTGTTGATTATTGCTAAATAAAAAACAACTGTAGGGTCGGGGCATGAACTTTTTCCAGCCTCTGAAGGGGGGCATGCCAGAAATGGTTTGAGAACGACTGTGTTGACCCATTCAGATAGAACTCCAACGCGGGATTGATTTGCATCACACTGACGTCTGCGTGGGGTATAAATGTCATAGCAAAGGGTCTCAACATTTAACTATCTGTAAATTAAGTTTTCCTGTTTCTGAGAATGAGCTTCACACAGAGAACTATGAAATGATGGAAAGATGGGATGAGTCTGATATTGCTGACTAAAAATCCAAGAATATGGAATAAAACATATTCCCTCAAACCTCATGACACCAAACTGTGTTTCAGACCTATGACGCAAGGCTGGAATATACGGGTCATAGCAACAATTTATCAAAATAAACAAGCAATTTGGAAATGAGGTGGGAATTCAGTGATTTAATAATTAAAACTTTGGCCATGCAATGTATGGCCTAAGCTGTACTTTAATAAACCAAAGTCAGCAGGACTGCATTTATCTCTTAAGGTGGCAGTTCTTCACTGAAAGCATTTTTAGGATTATGAAGGAAATGCAAAAATCATAGCTTGTGTGATACTAAAAGCATAGTTCAGATGATTTTGAATTGGGGCTGTATGAGGTTCTTATCCATAGTTAGTGCTTTAGCTACTTTAGACGATGGTCAGTGTGCACCCAGTTTGTAGAGTCCTGTCACTGACATAGATGCTCAGCATTGTACTGATGCAGAAGAGGTCAGCACAAAAAAAAAAAATATACATAGCAGGGGCAGGGCTTTGCCCGTTCTGCACTGTAACTCCCTGCAGGTCATGTTTGGGTCAGACAGTTGTGAGATCAAACTGAAATCAAAAGTTTTCCAAAGATTTCAAAGATGGTGCATGCGTGTGGTTTCACCAGCTCTTCAAACAAACTAGTGGCCTACTCACCATATTGTATAAGGTAATCACAGCCTACAAAACTGTGGCTGTCTAATGAAACAAATGAGCTATGAATTGAAATTAAGAGAGAGCCGAAAACTTACTCTGAAGACAGATCGTCATTAGGCCCTTTTGGTTTTTGACGTTTTTTGCCATTTATCTTTGGAAAATTGAAGAGGGCCCATGAGACACCAGCATTCAATGCAGAAGGGAGCTCTGCACGGTTGGTGATGGAGACTGTGAGGTGCTGGCATCCTCTGATTCACACAGATTCTCAAGTTCTGTTGTAACTCCCACTAATGGCAGCAATAACCCTCCACAAGTTCATGGGCACCAGGTAACTTGTGCTCTTTGTTGCTCTAGTTTCTACAGAAGTTTCCTCTCTCTCCCAGTGAGCACCAACCAGGATTCCACTGTTGATTTCTAGCTGAAAACCGGTTGATATTCGGTCTGAACATACCAGACCTCTTTCACCCTCCTTTCAACCAGCTTGCTGAAGTCAAGTTTGTTTAATCATTTTGAAAATATGTTCATTTGTAGGTAGGAAGAGAGACAATATTGGTTAGTGTGAAGGTATTTCTCCAACGTCACTGGTAGGCGAACACTGGTCTGCACAGAGAGCTCATTTCAAAATGTAAACATTTAATATTTCATTAAAAATTTTATAAATACGAACTATATAGGCTGTGTGTTGCCAACAAGAAGCTTCAGGGCATCATAGTGGAAGAAGTTCTTCATGTAAAATAAAGAAATTGTTGTTCTCGCTACTAGTTACCACATTGACTTAAAATATGAAATATGTTCTAAATGTGAACATTGAATCAATAAACATATTTTCACTGGTGACCATAGTCCTTTCAAATGTGTTTTCAAAAGAAAAATGCTCACTGGACTCTCTTTCAGTGCGTTCAGTCTCCACCTGAAAAAGTTCAGCTGTAACTGTGATTCAAACAGCTGATCTGATAGAGCATGCAGCACAGGCAGATGCTCTCATGTGTAGGAATGTGGAAGAACTATGGTTGAGAAAATGCGGTGCCAAAATAAAGGGCTGTCTGACAACAAAGTTAAGCTCAGATTCACTGAACAGAACAGAACAGAACTCGACTTAACACTATCTAACATGCAATTCAATGTTCAATTCAAAATATAAGTCTATCATCACATAAGACAACAGCATCTCAGTTCTGCTGAGAAAATGTATGGAAATTCCAGATGTTCCAACAAGCTAAATCCCAACAATCAGTAACATCAAATCGCTGGAGAGACTGTGGGGAAAACCATGCTGATTACAGTCACAGCTTCTGGTCTTGTCCGGTTTTCAAAACGTACTGGAAAAGTAATTAGTCCTGAGTTCATTCCGTTAGGAAAAATGCCAGAAAGCATGGTTGGATCTGTAGATAAGTACATAATTAGAATACTGAGGGGGGCCACATGAGAAATTGATCAGGCTGCCGTGGGCCAGACACAAATGATATAAGATCCTAATAAAATGGGCAAATCTCTAATAATGAAATGGTCGGAAGTGTTTTATATAGGGCACTTTTACTGTTACCCTTTCTGAATTGCCATGTGATGAATTGTTGGCTCGTGTTTTGTTGGCAGTGTCCAAAGCTTGATGTTTGACAGTGAACCATACATGCTGCATACAGGTTGCAACGATAATAGTAGGAAAAGTAGAAGAACATCATGAACAACATGGATGTGCAGCACTGAGTGAATAAAAGGTCTAGTAAAGGTTTAATGGTAAGCAATATGCTGTTGACTTTGCTACATTTTTCATTTTTGGTATTTCCATGGTGGCCTTGTGGGCACAGTGGGCCACATTCGGCCCCATTGGCTGCATTTTGCCCAGGTTTGGCCAATAGATTGCTAAAGGCTTAATTGAGATCGATGGGAGTCAACAACCAATTAGGGGGAGCATATGGAATAATTGAGAGAAAGACCTGTGAATAATATGAAGTTAGATGTACACATGGATTGAATGTTATATGGACCTGGGGGGGGGTCTGGGTGCAGGAGTTTGGAGAGTATATACAGTAAATGTGTCTATTTAGTTACCTTTTATTATTTCTGATATAAAATCAACATTTGTTTTCCCTTTGTTTTGTTTTTTTTGTCTTTTCTTTATTCATTTTGTTATTT
Source organism: Lutjanus campechanus (assembly GCA_027495735.1). Lineage (NCBI taxonomy): Eukaryota > Metazoa > Chordata > Actinopteri > Lutjaniformes > Lutjanidae > Lutjanus > Lutjanus campechanus. Next base: position 32,971 of record JAJHUR010000694.1, read on the forward strand.
ACCTTAGTTACATGTCACAATGGTACCTCACATCTTGAAAAAATAAAGTATACCAAAAATGTAAAGCATTGAGAAAATCCTTTACGTGGCTAAAATACGTTTTTCTGCTGACCTTGTCTGCAACAGTACAATGCTGAGCCTCTCTCTTGTTCTTCCAAAAATCTAAACTGTCCTTTTCAACATTCATTCAGTATCCTCACATTGCATTCCATATTCTCAAGGGTCATCAAAGTGAGTTACAGCTCTGTTCTACATTACAATCTTGTGTCACAGGACCTGTTATTACAAGAGGTCGATAATTATTTTAAGGAATAGTCCAACATTTGAGGAAATATGATTTTATGCTTCCTTTCTGGGATTGAGATGTTCAAATAGATATAAATCGCATGTTCGTGAGTTAAGTAGTTGGATTTGCTTAGCATGAAGACGTAAGCAGGCAGAATAATATAACTACCTGTACACCTCTGACGCTAACTAATCAACATGTATCTAATTTGTTTAATCAGCATACAAAGAGAAGTATTAAATTTGTGATTTTAGAGGGAGTTGCTGAAACTATTTCAGCAGCTGTCATCAGTTACTGAGTGCAGCTTTGTCATCTGGGTAAAGTTTCCTCTTGCTTCATGGCAACTTCTGATTGTGATTTCCTTTTTTTGAGACAGCAGACCAGAGCAAAAAATTCTCAGAGCAGAAACTTAGCTTTTTAATTTGATCTATGTTCAAAACTTTGGCAGGTTTGTTGGATGGAAATATTCCCCAGCATGTGTAGAATGTATCTGGAAATCTGCTCTACAGCCAAAGACACTGCGCAGAAGTGCTGAATGGTTGGACACACTGTTTGTCAAGAAATAGTCGAAACCACAAATTGAAGTTTTTACATTTCTGCCAGACATGAGATTGATATCACTCGGCTCATGTCACTCTCAGAAAGAAAGCAAATAAGCATTTCCCAGAATAGTGAACCATTCCTTTAAGGTTAATTTCCTGCCAGAACAGATCAGAGGTTGTTGTCTTGGTGTTGATTAAATTGTGGTTAACAGATTTTTTCCTTGTACAGATGAAATTCACAGATGCAATGCGCTCCAAAGCTCGTCTGTCCATCACAGGATCAACCAGTGAGAATGGACGTGTCCCGGTGGCTTATCTCCGTCCAGGATTACCCATGAGCCTCAGCATGACTGATCTCTCCTGACCACGCCCGAGCCAGTGCCTTACAGCCAATGGACACACATCTTCCATTCCCCTCTGAAAGTGAATGAAAATTTTTGTCATCTCCTTCGGTGACCAATTACGACTCGCCGTGGGTGATTCCCCCCCCCCCCTGATTTTCAATCTGGAGTTCAGCCAATCCTATCTTTCTGAGGACTCCTGATCTTGCTCTTTCACATCTAGCCTAGAAAGACTGGACAGATGTTGTCCTCTCATCACTTGGCTGTCAGGCTTCAGCAAAGACCTGCCCACCTACAAACTTGACCATCAGCGAGAAAGATGGCTGGTCATTTACAAATTCAAAAAAAAAAAAACAATCAAGCACAGTGGACAGTTTTCTACACAAACACAAATCATTGTTTCGTAAATTTTTGCCATGGAGGCTCCTCTTGTATAGAAAATAAGGACAATAGTGATGCTGACTTAATGCAATAACAACATTAATCAGGGATGTGATCAGGATTTGTGGATATAAAAGTAGAATCTTGGTTAAAATGAGTGTAAGTGCTACGAGCAGACTTCCTGAAAAATCACATCCGTGGAATAATAGTAATAGTGTGATAGCAGATAATGATAATGATGTTATTGTTCCTAATTGTTTTCCTTAACTCTGCCTGAAAATCCCTGATTAGTAGAGACTTTTACCAGACCCAAGAGATGCATGGACTGACACACACACACACACACAACATATATGCTGGATTGGGATTTACATTCAAAAAACACTTGTACAACGCACTTAAAACAAAAACACACAGTATATGCAGGGATGGGCAAAAACAAGCAAAAATGTATGTTGATACAAAAATAATCACACTTGGATTTGAACATATCTAACTTTGGTCAACATTTCTGACCCCTTGTGGTAGAATCAAATGACTGGGTTGCAGCAGTTTTCACTGGGATTGATTTTATTTTGTTTTTTTACAAGAAGAACATAAGACAAAGATGAAAATCCTACACCTAGTGGCTTTCATGAAATATACTACAACACTCATAGATAGGGCTGTGACAATAACCGCATGACCACAACACCATTGTCATGTGATGGCTTTCACAGGGTTGAGCTCATCATCGTCATCACCGCAAATAATGTTTTGTGGGGCCAGTTATTCCATTGTGCAGTGCGTTTTGACAGTAGTAAAAACAGTAAGTGTTTTCAACATGGACAAAAGCATAAATAATCCCAGATGAGGCTGGATTACAAAGCTTCTGAAAGGGATAGAGCCAACATCGTAAAGGCACAACGGAATTGATTTTCACGCAAACTCACTTTTCCAGTGGTTTGGACATAACGGAGGAGATTTTTCTTGTTTTTGAGAAGCTGCAGTGTTTATTAACAGACACACTGTAACCTTTAGTCTACACTTACTGCTAACTTTTCCTCTGTTACGCTAGCATTCACCATCACTCTGTCTGCTGCTCACTCTCCCTCACTTGCTTAACTACACATGCACTGCGCACACACATTATGCACAACATCCACAGCAAGTCCAGTAAAAAAAAAATAAATAAATACAGTAATAAAAATATGCCAGTCCCTTGCTGATACGTCGCTTTGTCACTGCAGTTTAAAAAATCCATATCGTCACAGCCCTACCCACACATTAAATCAAACAAAAGCCAAAAAACACTAACTGCACAAGTATTCAGACACAAATATACTATTTAATTTGATAAGTTGACATTTGGTTCTCGGTGATACTACTGTGCTTACATGTTATACAGAATCATGTCAATAGGTTTTGTAGTGTCTTAAGTATTACTGTAAATGACTTTTACATATTAGTTTACATTTTGCTCTGATTTATGGGTAATAGCTTGACATTCAGAATGATTGTTTTGGCTGTGCAAAGCACACAACTCTTCTACCATATGATAGTCAGTATAGTAAAGTGTATTATAGCTATTATAGATTATGTAAAGTCAGTTAAACTACTTTTTTGTCCAGTGTTAACAACAGCAATACAGTTGCATTTATTTAGGATCAACCACAGAAGATAAACACTGGGCCCATATTTCAAAACCTTAATTTAGATCAGAATTATCCAGATTTTGTAAGCCCCCCCCTTTTTTTTTTTTTGCAATCCCTGAATAGTGATCATGTGGGTTTGGTCCTGGTTTTTCAAAGATTTTTCTGGTCATTCTGATCAAGATTACAGAATCTAGATTTCCAGTCTCTTAAGAGGCCTTCATCTGTTGGTCAAAGTAACATTTCATTAACACAGACATGAAAATGTTAGACACGTTGAAAATGAAGTGCAAATCAGTTGGCATATTATTCATATTTACTTATCTTCGCGCACATTACATAGGCCAGAACTGCAGAATTTGCTGGGACTGGTTAGAACCAGCACTGTGGTCTAACCATCGCTGTATTTATTGTGACCACTTTTGGTTTATGAAAATGATTTAAATGTTCTGTGTCTCTACATCCATCTTGCATCTATGCTGAATCCACCCTTCCAGTGGGATTAGCATTATTTTTTTTATTTTTAGCATTTAAACTATCCTAATCTGCACCTTGGAGTTTTGAAATACCCCAAATCAACATTTTGTCTAGGTTCTGGGTAGGATTGGATTAGCATACCCCCAGGTTTGTAAAAACATCAAATTGTAAAAACCCACTTTGGAAGTTTAATCCTATATGGATAATTCTGATCCAGATTAAAGGTTTTAAAATACTGGCCCCTGGAGATTCAGTCCTGGTAATGTGGTAAAAGGAGCTGATGACTTAGTGTGTACTGGAAGAAAGACACGGACAGTTTCACACAGGCCAAGCTCAAGAATGACAGGGACGTGATGGAACACAAAGCTTGAAGTAAAGACCTGCAAGTAGATATTTGCAGTTGAAGTTGCAGTAACAATGTAAAGTTATAGCCAACCTGGCCTTCCCATGGGCAGAGGTAAAGAGACAGTGTAGCAGTGCATTGCTTTAGCCTTGTGGGCTAATGGTCTGAATTGGATAAAATAAAGAAAAGTTAGCAGTGTTGAGTAAGATTTAGTTAGGACTGATATTAAGACGCAGTATCCATACTATGTTTTTAAGGTCAGTCGCATGTGGGCATGTGTGTTTGGTCTATACAGAGCTCTGATGTTAGCTTCAACTACATTTCTTTGTCCATCAGTTCCCATGGCAACAACTTGTCTGGCCAGCCAGGTGGTGAAAGCATCACAACAGCAGCATCTTCAGTGGTCAGTTGGCAGCTTCCACAGCTTAATGCACAGTCACTGTCATGTGCATATGTTCAAGGAAAATTCAAAGCGTTAAATTATGTGGCAAGTGCAGACAGCAGTATTGACTAAAATTGAAAGCGCATCTGACTGAAATGTGCCTGAAAGGTGTCTGTTTTAGTCTAGTGTTGTAGTCAAGTGGTGTGGTCTGTCATCCACAATATGCAGAAAATTTCAAAATATTTTGTACGGCTTGACTTGCTTGGACTTGTTCTTTTGTAGTTTTCCATTAAAAAGTTGTGGATGGTACAAGCAGAGAGCTGTCCATAAAGAGGGTGGCATGGGGTTGTAGTAGTGGCAAAAATCAGGGGTGTCATGCAAGCAAAATTGGTATGGTAAAAAAAGTGTTTTTAATTTTCTGCAATTTGGCATATTTATTCAATACTATGTGATTATTTTAAAACATCATTAAATGAGCTTTTGTATTTCAGTAATGGCACATTTTATATTAGGGTAAATATTGTATATTTATTTGGAGATTTACATATAATTTGTTTATTGTTATTTGTGCTGTTATGGTTACAGAAAACAGGGATGCAGACCACAGTTAAAACTACAGGTCAGGCTTGCCAGTCATAAAAATAAACATTCTACTTAATAGCAGATGGGCTGCAAGTGGGTGAAACAGGGTTAAGTGTCCCCCCCATCAAGAGAAAGGGTGTGTGCATTTACACAAGAGGCACAGCAGCTTAACTTGTTACTGCGTGCATGGAAACTTCAAGATAACTGAGAGCAGTCTCTCTAATCATCAGTAAATCATTGAAGAAAACACACAAAAAAGGTCAGCTTCACTGTTGCATCATAATATTCTGCAAAACCAAATGTAGTTCTTTGAAGTTCTCTGTACCCCTCTGTGAAAATAGTCTCGAAGTGAAGACAGCATGTTTCTCAGTGGAAACTATTCACAGATTCATAGTGAGAACTTCCATTTTGTCAAAAATAAAACTCTTGATACCTTTAATTACCATCAAAGTCTTCACTACATACATTTAATGAGTCTGGACATGTGTAAATGTAAATGTATACTGCAACTTGGCTGACACTGCTTTGTTAGTGGACTCATACAACTGTGAGGCAGTAATTCTGTTTTTTGGGCTGTTTTATTCGACCATTGACAGCTGACTCTGTGCTATTCTTAGCCAGCCACTAGGGGCAACAAGTGATCAACAGCTGCTTCAGTTTGAAATCTTATTTCGGCATGGGGCAACAATGTTAATGTTGGCGGAATGTTGCAAATCTTTGTCGACTGCATCAGGCTGTTGTGGTGGGAATGAGTAGGTGTTTCACCATCTGTTGCCCAGTGGGACCTGCACTCTACTGACTGATCCAGTCCAATTTAAATAATCAGTGAAGTTACAGCTGCTTTGCCTCATGCATAAGTGCGCACAGTGTCATGGGGAGCTGCTTCGCCCTATTTCACCCACCTGCAACCAATCTGTTAATAGAATATACATTTTTATGACCATGGGTTAAGTGCAGTGCCTGAGAAGCAGAATGTAAATGTGTTGTGAACCCACCTATGAAGGCACAGTTTACTATCTGAATATGTATTTCAAACAACAGTTGCAAGAAAATACTGCACGATTGACCAACACAGTCCACCAGGACAGATGGGCACATGTACACTGGCCACTTCCACACCTTGGACATAAAAAGGATTTATTATTATTGTGTGAGACTGAAATCTGAGTCAAGCCTTGCAAGTATCAGTTTTATTTCATATGCAGAACACAGCATTGAATTTACTAGTAATAGAAAAGCTGTTCAGAAGCATCAGCTTGCTCTAAAACGCTACTGGCCCCATGTATATATTGTAGGTTAAGCTTTTTATAACTTGACAGCTGTATTATCAGAAGTTTGTTTGCAGTACAATTACTTGCTTTATTCAAACCAGTACAAGCATTACTGTTGATCCCTGCATTCCCTAATGCTATTAAAGGATGTAAGGAACAAATTACATTCTCATTACATTAAAATAAACCACAGAATCAAGAAATTCAGGCCTGAGAATCCAAGGTAGCTTCAATAATACTTGACCTTATTTGGAAATTCCTGATTCACATTAAATAAAAAGCTCAGAAGGAATGGATGAAAATAACATCTGAATTTATTCATCCTAACAGAGCCCTTCCAATCAGTTTTTAACTCTCAAGATTAAATGGAACATTCAGATGCTCTAATGATGAGATGAGATACCATGACATCACTATGACATCGTCAGGGTTATTTTCTCAGACTTGACAGAGCTCCTCTTGAGCCCCACAACACATAAAACAACTGCTTTCACGTGCTGAGGAGGACCCCTTTAAAATATATATTCATGTACATCATAGTCTTTCAAATACATATGAGAAGTGCTGCCCATCCCTGTTAGAGGTCAGCACACCAGTACAGCAACAGACACAAATACACGTCCTTAATCACCTATCCAGCCCACACTGACATACATTATGACACGTGAGACACACTTCTACCCTAACATTTGCACGCGCACATGCACATAGTAATGTCATTCGAGTTCTGAAGCCAACTGGATGATGTGCCAAACAGACTGAGAACCAACCAGAGCTCTCCATGCTCAGCCAAAGGCAGCTGCTGATACTGAAACCTGAGCCAATAGGAGCTCTCACTGCTGTGAGGTGGACAAAAAAATACTGAACAAAAACTTTCCTTTTAATGAATACACTGCACTGATGATGGCAACGAAGAAGAGAAGGATGAAGAGAGGACGATGAGAACGTTTGCATGTCACTTTGAGTTGTTTTTTCTTTTATTTTTCAGATGAACTTGACAGCCTGAAGCTTTGTGTCTGGCTGCATTTTAGTGATTAATAATTATAGTAATAAGAATAATATTAACAGTATTAATTGCCGTATTAATGTGGTTCTTGTTATGTATAGTGTATGCTTTTAAGAACTCAAGTCTGCTATTTTCTTTCACCAGGAAGCTGTTATTTGTGCTGCTAGTTAGAAGCTAGCTGGTTAGCTAAAAAGCTTCTCCCACAACATGATAAATGCCCAAGACATGATAAACGCCAGGTAAAGTGAAGCTGAAAATGTCAAGGTATCTGCTTCCATTTCTTCTCATGGACTCATATCATTTTTGCAATGACCACATGTGATAATTATCATTCATGGTGTTATAATCACTTGATAATGAGTTATCATGGAATGGCTCCCAAACATGTCAACCACTGAGAAAAATGTGAAAATGATAACTCTTAATGTTTGACTTTACCTCTGGTATAATTTAATTTTCTATTAAACTCATCAATTTTGACCAAAATCTTGTAAATTGCTTTTCAGCGGTGAAAGATTAAGTATTGGACACCCCGCAAATCTACCACAAAGAATATAACATATTAACAGATACTGGTTGTTTTTCTAATATATATTAAAAATGTCTGCCATCAAATGTGATTCTTAAAACACACACAGACATTAACAACACTTATTACATAGACAGTCCCCAGTTGAAGTATGATTCCATTTTTTATTTGTTCAAATGCCAAATGACCTTTGTTATGTTTTCATAACAGTGACCCAAGTGGTCGTATAAATTATGACTTAATTTAGAAAAGGAGGTTGCGCTTCAACAATGGGATTCTCAGTGGAGTGCTAGACCCAAAATCCAGTAAGCATATTCCAAAAAAGTTGAAAGGGTCTCAAGCACATTTCAATTCTTCAAGTCAGGGAGGACAAAATACTCACATTTCAGTTGTTCATTTAGCTCACGTCACAAAAACTTTCAACTTTTTTGGAATAAATTATGACTTGTCTGATTGAAATAAAGGCTGCGCTGGTTAGTAGTGTTGAGATGGCTCGTAGGGAGGAGGTGGGGTGGATGAGCGGGTTGAGGTAGGTAATAAACCCGCTCAGCTTTTCTGTTGTCGGAAAAGCTAAACTTAATATTATTGCTTCATTTATGGGTATGACTGTGCAAGCATTCAAAATTCTTAGTGAAATAATGAGGAATGTGGATCTTAGAATTGCCCTGTATACTGACAATGTTGTTTAATTTTTGTTGTACACTGACAATATTGTTTTGTTTTTCTTGTCCTCCAAGCTATCAGTCCCTGGTACCCTTACAGTTTTTAGTGAATTTAGTACCATACTTGGCTACAAGATAAGCTCAGTAAATTTGAAGCTCTGCCTTTGAGAACTGCGGCCGGGCATTGAAAGTTAACAGGGTTTCCCTTTTCACATGTTAATTTCTAGTTCCACGTATCTGAGAAAAAAGTAGTAATGGACTCTTTCATAACATTGTGTCTTGAATGTCTTGTTCATACAACCATCACAAAAGATTGTGAGTCAGAATAGCCAGAAAAGCATGTTGGCTTGCATACTGCAAAATGTGACCATAGTGGGATAGTATGGTTACTGGAAAACAATTAATTTTGTCCAGGTATGTGCATCTGTCAAACAAGACCTAGATGATACCATGGTCTTTCATTGTCCCTGTTTGGTCAAATCAGGTTCATAAAAATGAATGTATTCTGTCGACTCATCATCTGCAGATGCTATCTCTACCATTATCCAGGAAAGAAGATATGTAAAATCTCTGCTGTCTCCTATAATCCAAAATCCTGACTTTTCAGCAATCGTCAGCTCCTCAGTGTTTGCTTCCCAGCAGGACCATCACCACCATCTGTAGGGGCACGCCAAACAAGGGAAGAAAAAAAAAACAAAAACAAAGCTGCAAGCACGATTGGACGGGCCCTTGCATGCCAGTGCCAGTCAGGCCAAGCAGCTGTTCGCCCACCGATTGATGAGGCTCTGAATTTTCATGTTTCTGACACCACAGAAAGGAGTTTGATGTCATTTCCTGCCTCCACTAAGTGGCTATACAGAACACCCACTAATTGTACATCATGTTCCAGTATATCAAGTGTAGACCACACTGAAAATTTCATGTAAATCGAATGATGATTGTCACAGGAAGCTTCCTGCCAGTAGGTGGCACTATGACTATAACTCTTGAGTGGCATGTAGATGTCTTCAGGCTGGGACTCTTATCAGACATGTGAAATTTGGGATAAATTGGACAATGAACACTGAATTTACAGCAACTTCTTGTGTTATGGTGAAACATCAAAGTTACAGCCTCCATCTGTACATCTGTGCCAAAGGCTCGTACAGTATCAGTTTCAGTCAATAGGGATGTTAGGTCGTTGAAGGATTTTAGAATGACTGACAGTGGCGAGGTGTCCTGTACATCTCGGTTCCAGTATGCGTTGAAGGTGCACACCCTTATAGTGCACAGCAACTGTTGGCTTCTTGCACAATCTGTAAAGGGCATAACACACATGAAAAAAATCCACTACAGCTGTCTCTGCTGACATTCCCTGTACTACCACCAAGTGTAGCTGGTGGTTCAGACAGTGTACATAAGGTATGTCATGACCAAGCTTCTCTTGCAGTAGTTTCTGGACGCCACCATGTTTCCCAGACATCAGAGCAGCTCCATCAAGTACCTGGCAAATAATCTTTGGTGTGTCCAGTCCAGTGGGTTCACGGTAGTGTTGTAGTCAAGACCGCACCAACCAAGACCAAGACATTACCGAGACCAGAGAGTACCGAGACTGAGACAAGACCAAGACATTTGGAGGTTGAGGCCGAGACAAGACCAAGACTTTTGGAGGTCGAGACCGAGACAAAACCATGACCAAATATATTTAAGGAAAATCATAAATTAAAAAGAAAACTCACATTTTGATGTTTTGTTGTTTGCTTTTAAATAAATGGTGTGCAATTTGTTTATAAAGCTGCATCTACAAGCTATTTTAAGCTTGATTTCAACTATATTTCTTTTGAAACAATGTGTTTTAAACCATTAAAATTTATATTTTACCAATACATTATTCATCAATGCCTATTCTTTCTATACCAGCACACTAGACTTTTGTGTGCTGGTATAGAAAGAGTAGGCATTGGCACAAAACTCTAGTTTGACTTGACAAAGCCTGGTGTGAGTATCACACATTTTGGGGAAGAAATATGGCCCATTTCATTGATGTTGTTGTGTTAACTTGCTTGTGACAACAATACCATGCAAGCTAACTTGGCTGTAGGCTACTGTATAGTCGGTGCTCTGAAAGTTAGCAAATATATACCTAAAATGACAAAGGGAAAGAGGAGAGCTTATTTTCGCTTATGTCTCTGGATGGGGGTGTTGAAATTTACGAAGACTTCCGATATAAACTTTCCCAGTGTAACTGTATGGTAACCGTTAGCTTACCTGTCTTTATGCTTCCTCTCAAGGTGACGGTAAAAGTTTGAAGTCGTACTAGCTGTTTCTGTGAGTTGTGCACTGCAGAATTTGCACACTGCTGAGTGTTTTCGCTTGCATGTCGTTTTACAAATAAACTCCTTGTGGTTTAGGAAACCAAACTTAATTATTGCTGAGTTGGCAGACATCTTTCATGACGAGTTCACCGGGTACCGAGCATGAACACAGCCTCTCCTCCTGTCGTCTCCATCCTCTCTCTGTATGCAGGGGGTGTGTCAGTCACTCAAACTGTGTGACACTGGGCAGGTAACTTATCATTAGTACCAATGATGTGAAGTTGTTTTTGAAAGGGTCCTTTTTCACTCTTATCAGTAAGGCATGGACAAAAAGCCTATCAGTGGTGGTCTCGACCGGTCTCGTTCAAAAAACCCAAGTCCGCTCACTCCGAGACCGAGACAAATCAAATCAAATTTTATTTATATAGCGCCAATTCACAACAAAGTTGTCTCAAGACACTTTACATATAGAGTAGGTCTAGACCACACTCTATAATCATATTTACATCCGACAATTGAAACAATTCCAACACAGGCAAGCACTTTGGCGACAGTGGCGAGGAAAAACTTCCTTTTAACAGGTAGAAACCTCGGACAGATCATGGCACATGGTGGGCGGCGATCTGACGGCACTGGTCGGGTTTGAGAGGGAAAGAGGAGAAGGGGAAGAAAGAGAGGAGGTGGGAGGGGTGGAAGAGAGAGAGAACAGAACAGAAGCAGAGAGAACAGTAGCAGCAAAACATCAACAGTAAAGCTATGTGTAGGGAATGGTAGTACATATAAATATGTAAGCTATATGCAAATAATAATACTTATACTAGATGTTACAGTAATGATATCAGAATTAATAAGAGTGGCGACAACAATGTGATGAATGTTTGATTAAGTGAGTTATAATAATCCACAGTAGAAGGTGCAGCAGTGATCAGTGATCCATGCGCGGCCACAGTCCATGTGAATCTGCAGGATGACAAAGCAGAAAGACTCCGGGGAAGGAATCAAGTCAGTAACAGGCATTAATGGAACATAAACATCAAGGGAGAGAGATGAAGAAAGAGAGGAGCTCAGTGTGTCTTGGAGGCCCCCAGCAGCCTAAACCTATAGCAGCATAACTAGGAGCTGGTCAGGGCAAACCTGAGCCAGCCCTAACTATAAGCTTTATCAAAAAGGAAGGTTTTAAGTCTACTTTTAAATGTTGAGATGGTGTCTGCCTCCCGAACAGAAACTGGAAGATGGTTCCACAGGAGAGGAGCTTGATAACTGAAAGCTCTGGCTCCCAATCTACTTTTTGCGATCTTTGGGACCACCAGTAAGTCTGCAAATTGTGACCTAAGTGTTCTAGTGGGATGATAGGGCACTATAAGCTCTTTAAGATAAGATGGTGCCTGATCATTAAGTGCTTTGTATGTGAGGAGAAGGATTTTGAATTCTATCCTAGATTTTACAGGCAGCCAGTGCAGTGAAGCTAATACAGGAGTAATATGCTCTCTTATCCTAGTTCCTGTTAGTATATGAGCCGCAGCATTTTGAATCAGCTGCACACTCTTTAAAGATTGATTGCTGCAGCCTGATAATAACGCGTTGCAGTAATCTAGCCTAGAAGTAACAAATGCATGGACTAGTTTTTCTGCATCTGCTCGAGACAGGATGTGCCTGATTTTTTTGATATTGCGGAGGTGAAAAAAGGCGGTCCTTGAGATTTGTTTAATATGGGAGTTATAGGATAAATCCAGATAAAAAATAACTCCCAGATTTCTTACTGTGGTGCTGGAGGCTAAGGTGAAGCCATCTAGTGTAACTATATCAGTGATTAGTTTGTTTCTATGGTGTTTAGGGCCAAGTACGATAACTTCGGTCTTATTTGAACTTCGGTCTTATCTGAATTTCACCTGTCAGTGGTCATAATATTATGCCTTATCAGTGTATAGACCATATTCATATTAATTTATACCTGTACCTACACTGTGTATTTACACTTACACCTGCCATTGCCTACTGTAAGTGCTGCTCCTATACACTCACCGGTCACTTTATTAGGTACACCTTGCTACCTTCAGAACTGCCTTAATTTTTCATGGCATAGATTCAACAAGGTGCTGGAAACATTCCTCAGATATTTTGGTCCATATTGACATGATAGCATCATGCAGTTGCTGCAGATTTGTCAGCTGCACATCTCCCATTCCACCACATCCCAAACATGCTCTATTGATTTGAGATCTGGTGACTGTGTAGGCCATTGGAATACAGTGAACTCATTGTAATGTTCAAGAAGCCAGTTTGAGATGATTTGAGCATTGTGACATGGAGCATTATCCTGCAGGAAGTAGCCATCAGAAGATCGGTACACTGTGGTCATAAAGGGATGGACATGGTCAACAACAATACTCAGGTGGGCAGTAACATTCAACCGCTCAGTTGGTACCAAGGGGCCCAAAGTGAGCCAAGAAAATATGCCCCACACCATCACACCACCACCACCAGCCTGAACCATTGATACAAGGCAGGACAACAACATGCTTTCATGTTGTTTACACCAAATTCTGACCCTACCATCTGAATGTCACAGCAGAAATCGAGACTCATCAGACCAAGCAACGTTTTTCCAATCTTCTATTGTCCAATTTTGATGTGCCTGTGTGAATTGTAACCTCAGTTTCCTGTTCTTAGCTGAGCTGTGGTCTTCTGCTCTTGTAGCCCATCTGCCCATCAGAGATGGTCTTCTACATACCTTAGTCGTAATAAGTGGTTATTTGAGTTACTGTTGCCTTTCTATCATCTCAAACCAGTCTAGCCATTCTCCTCTGACTTCTGCATCAACAAGGCATTTTCGCCCAGAGAACTGCTGCTCACTGCTCATTTTCTCTTTTTCGGACCATTCTCTGTAATCCCTAGAGGTGGATGTGCATGAAAATCTCAGTAGATCAGCAGTTTCTGAAATACTCAGACTAGCCTGTCACCAACCATGCCACTTTCAATTTCACTTTCCGTATAGTCGCTCTCTTTCTCGTCTAAAAGCGGGACATTTCAACCTTTACACCGACCCCACCGTTGTGTTTGTAACGTTAGCTTACTCAGAAGCCGAGCAGTCAAGCCTGTCCAATAGATAGGGACCCGTGTGCCGTCACATGACGGGCTAAAATCCAATGGGAAAACATGATCTGCCAAAGATCGTTTATTTACATCAAGATCAAATCAAATCAAAATCAAATAAACTTTATTTGTCCCCCTAGGGGGAAATTTGTCTTGGGCAAGGGAGTTATAGCAGCTGCCAT